>JAPYYZ010004584.1:0-10427 GCA_030522705.1 Eretmocerus eremicus
GGTTTTCCGAGTTTTCCGATACTTTTCCGGACCGGGGAAGCGTCAAAAGCCAATGAAAGTGACACGTCGGTATTGGGACTTCTATTCGATGATCATTTGAATGAACCAGAGATGACTCAGAGTCACCAACTTCCCGTGTCTCGTGGTGGAATGTATATCACACCCGTTTTCCAGATTTCATCCATTTTTCACGATAATGGGGAGTAGTTCTCGGAGACCGCATGAATCTTCCCTCATTTTCCAAGTCTTCAGCTATCATATCCATTTTGAATCATGTCGATAACTCGTCTAGAACTGGAGTTGCTAACTTTTGACACAAAAAAAATGCAAACCCCCCTCTGTGCGGCGTTGTGGAGGGTTGGAGGGGAATTTCGCGGCTTAGGGCGCGTGCGGATAGTACGCTCCGTCGTGCGCGCTGGTAAAATTGATCTTCACAACAATTCTTGCATGACTCAATCAAGGATCACACTAGTGGATACTGGACAATCCTTGTTAAGATTAATACACAGTGAATAATGTATTGTCGAGATTGATGCGTACGATAATTCCCAGTTTCCTTGAGCGTTGGCAAGAAATGCCTTGACTGGCTCGGAGAATGAGATTCTACTCATTTTGATATACTCTTGTTAGTTTCAAATATATGTGTTTGTCGTGCTACTGCGCCGAAGAAGTCAGTGTTCAAAGCTCATGCTGTTCGTCCTATATATTCTTTTTTTTGTTGAGGAAAGAGTAATTATTGCCAACTGATTCGGGCCTCCAAATATTCATCAAAACTTGTGCAACATTTCCCAAGTTTTTGATGCTAATGTCCAATGAATATCTTTGAACATGATGCATGAATCTAGAATCGCCTCTCATCCTTGGAGCAGGCTGTTTTAGTGAGCTTTTCAGTGATAGAATGTTGATTTGGATAGAAATTCGATATATATGCGATACTAGAAATTTGTGGTGAAATGATGATACATGAGTATCTCGGACTACCACATGAAATGTTGATGATCTGCTGAGCGTGAAATAATTCGATAGGAACTTGTCGCAGCTCTCTGAATAATAACTCATGTACTTCAAGAGATTCCAATTCAATTGGAAAAGAGCTACAGACTATCGTTCCTATTAGTAACGAGTATTCTTATTTTGGAATTCATCACCAAGATGAATTATCGAGAAAGATACCAAATCGTCGTAAAATAAGATTACCGTCGACTGGGGTAACTTTGGAACACTTTTCAAAATTTTCGTTATTGTCTGGTCAATTACTCGTGGATGCTTCAACAAAACCTACTCTAGTAATTGCAGTGAAATCCAGGCGAACAAATTGAGGTGAGATCAACCTGTTCACCTTTGTGCATCATGTTTCAATATAACAAACATGATCAATGCGAGGATGAGGGTGCGCATATCCGAGATCTCAGCATAGTGCCTTGATGGGTGCATACACCTTACAATTTGCCATCGTGTCATAGTCGAGAATAATGTATTACGTAGCTCGATGCCTGGATGAAAGCGTTTCTTATTTGAATGATAATGATATAGATCTCTTCAGACATGGGATCAAATATGCTTGCCGATCCTCCAAGTACCAAAATGATCTTCCAACGAGCGTGCGTGATCCATAACAAAGGCTGCGCAGTCTAACGATACATGGTTCATTCCGTTGCAACTGTACAATTCGCTGCGCGGAGCTGATAATCATGGGAGATGCAGAGATTTTCTCAGCCCAGTATTCTTTTATGGTGTCAAAAAATATGCAGCACAGGAGTTCTGAGCTTGAAAAGTAGTTTTCTCTTAGCTCTTTGCAATCATAATCGCCCCAAATGTCCGTATCGGGGCATGTCCTTAGCACAACTCTCATGCTTCATGTGATTGACATTCACATATAATGTCAGGCGATCGACCTTAACGGTGTCAAATTCTAATTTTCATTCATGATATAGTATATCCATCACAGGAAAAGGGTCCTAGCATTCCTCCCTTAGGTGTGGCTGTGGTCAAGATTTTGTCTTTGGAAATTAGTTGAATTGGTTGAACCAATTCCGTTTACTAGTGACATGCGTTGGCAAGATCTTGGGCTAGTGTGGTGATTCCTTTGAGTTGTAAGTTCGTTTTTATCGAACTTTTTCGGAAGTATGTTTTAAGAGCGAAAAAAATAACTCAAAAGAATTGGTCTCGTTTGAGCACTTCGAGGGCGAATCCAAGACCGTGGCGTTGATTTCGCTCGTCTGGAGGAATATCTTGAAGAATTTGTTTGACCAGACAATAACGAACATATTTTGAAAAGTGTTCCAAAGTCACCCCAGTCGACGGTGATCTTATTTCACGACGAATTGGTATCTCTCTCGATAATTCATCTTGGTGATGAATCCCAAAATGAGAATACTCGTTACTAATAGGAACGATAGTCTGTAGCTCTTTTTCAATTCAAATGAATTCTCTTGAAGTACATGAGTTATTATTTAGAGAATTGCGACAAGTTTCTATCGAATTATTTCACGCTCAGCAGATCATCAACATTTTATCACTGAAACAGCCCGTTCCAAGGATGAGAGGCGATTCTAGATTCATGCATCATGTTCGAAGATATTCATTGGATATTAGCATCAAAAACTTGGGGAATGTTGCACAAGTTTTGATGAATATTTGGATGCCCGAATCAGTTGACAATAATTACGCTTTTCTCAACGAAAAAGAGAATATATAGGATGAACAGCATGAGCTTTGAACACTGAGTCCTTCGGCGCAGTAGCACGACAAACACATATATTTGAAACTAACAAGAGTATATCAAGATGAGTAGAATCTCATTCTCCGAGCCAGTCAAGGCATTTTTTGCCAACGCTCAAGGAAACTGGGAGTTATCGTACACATCAGTCTCGACAATACATTATTTACTGTGTATTCATCTTAACAAGGATTGTCCAGTATCCACAAGTGTAAGCCTTGATCGAGTCATGCAAAAACTGTTCTGAAGATCAATTTTACCCGCGCGCACGACGGAGCGTACTATCCGCGCGCACCCCCAGCCGCGAAATTCCCCTCCAACCCTCCACAACGCCGTTGCTAAGGCGTTGCTATGCTGCCGAGTCGGCATGATCATTGACCAGGCACGATCAACAGCCGGGTCCCGGATTTTAGGGTGACAGAACTTGATGCAATATCGTGGATGAGTGAATCTGTGGTCGAAATCAAATCTCAGACCGTCGAACGCTGTTCCAAGGAAGCTGGGTTTCCTGTCCAGAGTGATGATATCCAATCTGGAACACAAGTTGTTGAGTATGATTCGCATACTGATGCTGAGTTGACTCATGTTTCACAATGTTTTGGCCCGAATGCTGCATCTCATATCAATATTGATGATCAGTTGCAAACGGAGAATACTTCGATAGATGTGATCGATTTCCTTCAAAATCATCCCCAAGGTGATGATGCTGAGGATGATGAGCCAAGTCTCGCTGTAGATGAGGAGATTAGAGGAGGAATCACCGACTTAGACGCGATGAATTGTATAGATAAATTGAAAACATTTTTCAATGACGAGGGTGACGCAGAAAATTACAAGTTAATATCAATTGTCGAAGGCAATTTTGAATTAAAATTGTCCCAGCGTCCCAAGAAACAAGCATCAATTTTGAGATGATTTAAGGTTCCTGAGTGGGGTAGAGAAGATTGTTACAAAATGTATCTTCGACTCTCCGAATATTGGGGTGAATGATATCAATATTAATGAATTTAAATTATTGATGATTGAATTTTGAATACTAACGCATTCTGAATATTGACAATTATGTAAAATGAGACTGATAACTTCCACTGTGTTTTGCATTTCACGATTATAAAAATTCATTCCACGAATCGCATTCTCTATCCTCCTCTACAGACTCCAAAAGCGTACACCTCCCTATATTGGACATCTCTTAATAGCGGACGATTGTCGTGCGACCGTGAGTGTCCGCTATAGGGAATTTTTACTGTAGTTGATACATCCTGGAATGTATCCCAATAGTTCGAGCAATGGCTCAAACATATTTCATCTATGGCGGAGAGAATCTATGCCTGCCTTGTCTCCCATATTGTGAGCATTGGCTACTTCAAGATCTCTCTCAATCAACCTATACTCCTTCTGAGGAGATGGATCTTGGATTATTCAATTCCTCATTGGAGATAACTCAGAGCACTCATATAAACTATACTCATATCAGAAAATGAATTGATAGTTGGAATATTCGGACAAAGGAATGAAAATTGATTCAACTTACTTGTATTCAAGAGACATTGTGCTACATGTGATGGCTCATATGTGTCAGTGGATTAGAGAGTGCTGTGCTTAGCAGTCTTTCATGACTCGAGTTCTTGACGATCGTTAGGAATACCTAAGATTGAATACTCTCATGATAGGTTTCTTCAATCTACACTGTGGGTCAGGTTATAGCTTGGAGTCACATACTCAGACACCAAATATTATTGAAAAGTTTCTTCCCCAACTAGCATTCATGATCTTCATTCAAAAAAGTTGTTGAGCGAATGCCAATAATTGAGAAGTAACGCATGATGAGATTTCTGAGATACCTTAATGATTAAGGAATTTCTATAGGACTAAATCCCATTTATTTTCCAATTTTTCTAGAGAGCAATGATCTCTCCCCTGATAGAATGTTTGATATTTGGTCTATAATCAAGAAGCATTGATGATTGTGAAATCGATGTCTGTAGTAGTTGTGCAATTCATGTTCAAATGGATCTTGACCATACGTTAATGATTGAAACTGATTTTGAGGTCAACTCAAATGACTGTGCTGTTTGGTAATTGTTGATACATGCCTCGAACTCTCGTGCATGAGGTTCTTGTCAGAATTCCCTGTTGATAATAGAGGATGTGACCTCACTAATTGTATCCCGAATTCTTTTATTCTGGTTTAGAGGAGTGATACCTAAGATTGATCCCCGTTTAATAACTTTGTGATATATTGGATGAGATTTGTATTTTCTCTGATTTTGATGGGATAAGGATAATTTCATGAAAATGAATGGATCGGTAAACTATCATCTCGAACTATTATTACACATCTGATAGGAGATTTTTGATAGTCTTAGAGATGCTCGTTACCATCTCAAGTTGATCTAAGGATTCTGGACTCTTCAATCTTATGTTATAAAGTTTTTGGAGGAGCCTCTATTGATGTTTTGACTGACTAGGGGTAGTTTCACTCCCATTGATAATAATAATTAAGATGATGTGGCTTGATTGAAGATTCATCAGGGGATTTCAAGGGGGAATTTCACACCAAAATATACACAAGAATTCCGTTAATTACGAGGCGAAATTCAACTTCTCATCACAATCATTTGACTGGTCCATGAATCGATTTTCACTCACAAAAAGTGAGATCCTCTCCCTCCCCATTTACTCTTCTAAAAAGTTTAACTCGGCGAGTATGAGTTTTCCAACCAAAACTTGTGACGTGGTATTTCGTATCACGCAAAACTCATTTATTATCATCGGACCCCGCCCGAATCCCGCAGGTTCACGTGCAAGATTTGGCGTCACGGCTAGATCTGCTGCCTTTTGTTCACCTACCTTGCGCGCCTGAAAAGTCAAGAGGTTGGGGTGGGGCAAGATTCTCGAAATTCAATAGGAAGACTCTAGAGTATTCTTCATATACGGCGCGACTATATTCCGGAAACGTTGCTTCTACGCGGACGGTACATGAACCTACATATCACGCATTTACGGCGTCACAACTTCTATAACGACTCTAAATTCACAGGAGAATATATCAGAATCCACTCACAATTCAGGAGAATTCCATACTACGTGACTCTACTTTACACAATTGGAATATAATTTCACGAGCAAGAGGCGACTCACGATTGAGAGTCCTCGCGTTTTCCCTCCAAGATGGCCAAACACTGACGCCCAACGAACACGATGCTCCCAACTGAGCCAAGATAGCCTGGCGTCTCTCTCTTGCGGCGAGCTGGAGCAACAGGTGTATCCCACTTGTGGCCTCAACGATGACTCTACGCGGTCAACAACTCGCGTAACAACTCGCGACGCCTACCCCGAGGTATAATGCTCCTTGCACCCGCACTATCACCCGCTGTCCGCTGTTATTTGGCGTCTCTTACAAACTATAACGTCTCATCTCGTGCACTGGCGTCGCATCACGTTCTGGCGTCTCACGCGGCGCGGCTGTAGATCTCCAGGGCAAACGTCCCGCACTGTCACTCTGGCAACGGAAGCTACGGCACCGATGCCCCCATGGAGTCCGGAGGCGCCCTGGGCACGGTGATGCCCGACCGACACACGCACGAGGCTCACCCGACGATACGCGGCAATAGGCAAATATTAGGAGATCAACAGGATGCACAGGATGCATGGCACGCGCGAGCCACAACGATGCTCCATTTCCCCTGCCCCGGGTGCGTGTGATTTTCTTGCGGCGCCCTCGTGCACGTCTCCTTGTGGCGCCAGCGCGATACCCCGCGCTCTCGGCGCCCTCACGGGCTCACGCAGCTGGCCCGGTGCTGGCGACCGTCTTTGTGTTGCCGGCGTCTGGCTTCCTGGTCTCTCGCGCGGATCGGCCGCTCGGAAGAAACGTGATATGATTAGATCGCACCTTTCCGAGGTGGCCGATCCGAGCTCGAGGTAAGAGGTGGATTCACGCCCAATCCGGCTGCGACGGGATACCCGTCGCAAACTTTGTCCCTATATACTGACTTCCAGTAGACGCATAGGGGTTACACATACTGAACGATATACATAGATGCGCAGAATTGTGAGAGATAGGCTATTCCAAAGACGTCCAGACCGTCATTTCAATTCTTGGAAAGAATGAGATCATGGGGGATATGTCGGGTACTTCTTGATTTCACGTTGAAGAAATATCAAAATAAACCAGAGAAAGAAATGAAATCGAGGAATAATCGTTGAGTAAAAATATTCATGATCCATACTGGAAGTATCCTGACTACTACTCCTCAATTGGCCTTAACGAACGCGAGACGTTACAAATTTGAACGAGAAAGTGTGAGTAATTCGTATTAAGTGTGAGTAATTCGTATAGTACAGGGTATGAATCTTGCAGGATGAATCATGAATATCTCTACTCGATAATTCTTCCTTGATTCACTCCTTTCTCTGGTTTGAATTGATATTCTCTTAATGTAAAATCAAGAAGTACTCGACATATTCCCCATGATCTCATTTTTTCCAAGAATTGAAGTTACGGTCTGGCCATTTTTTGAAATAGCTTATCTCTCACAATTCTGTGCATCTATGTATATCGTATAATCCCTAGGCGTCTACTGGAAGTCAGTGTATAGGAATGGAGTTTTGGTTAGGAAACTCGTACTTGCCAAGTTACACGTTTTAAAAAGAGTAGAAGGGGGGGAGGAGATCATATTCTACAGAATTTTAGAACTCTGCGAAATAAATTACTGTGTGGATACGAATGATTCACTAAGAATCATTATGTACAAGAGATAGCCCTTGACGAGCTCTATATTATGGCAAAGAGCGTTTTTCCGAATGATGCAGATTTGAAGAATGATTCAGCATAGAAACTCATAGAATTTTTCCATGAAGCTATGTATAAGTGAAAATATATACATGTACAGGATTGTGTGAGTAATGGCTCTTCCGCGCCAACGGGAGGATAACTATGAAAATGACTTTATCGGCATCAAGACGCGCGTGAGCCATTCAAATTCGAAGTAGGAGCATGCTACAGCTTGGAAGCATAATTGTTTCTTTGAAAATAAATTTCAGTTTCGGGATGTTGGCATTCACGCGTGCTCTCGCGCAACTATGACTCGCCATGTGCCACTATTTCCAGCTACGCCCCGGTATATCCAAAACTATGTACGTTGATTACAAGATCCATAAGCAGGAAGATGCCCGTCCACGGGTGAAGACAATTCGGGATAGCCCATCCTGAAAAAGGAGAGTACCCGGGGAATTTTGTCCCACGGAAATTAAGGACGGGGAGCTTCAATTTCCTCCCTCCATTACATATTTTCCCTCCTTCTCTCGATTCCCTCATTCACCGAATTCTTCCTCACATTGTCATCTACTAACACTCCCGCCGGGAACCTCGAATCTTATACAGCATAACAGTGCTTGATCCGCTGATAATGCAATCACTCAATCTTGAGTGTTCATCCCGCCAAGATAAGAGGGAGGTACTCCCCGGAGGAGAGCTCCTTTGATCTTTGTGTATAAACTCCCGCCAATGATAAATAGTGAAAAGCTCGAAATTGGTAGGATTGAGGAGGAGTTTGACTAGCATCCCATCTCAACTCCTCGATATTGAAGTTGGTGACTGACATCACGTACGAGACATCTTTCACCAAGATTCTCGATGATTTGGAGAATAAATCAATATGATCCGTCGAAGAACAGAGTCAAAGATACATTCTCAGCGGAGAACGATGCTTGTTCACTGGGACATCAACTTGAATATCGCAGAACGGTGTGAATAGTCGGGTGAATTACGGTGAAGTCTCTTCCAAAAATTTCGAGCCTTTTCGTCATATGCCACGGTATACTCCAGTAGAGCCTCCTTACCAAGTCTCATCACTCTCCACAATGAATCACCCAGTCCTCAACTTTTTGCATAATCAATTCACAGCAATATTCCCCATCCAGCATCCACCAGTATTTGAAGGAGGGCAAACATCACAGAGCCAATCTTCGATTCTAGAGGAGAAAGAAACTCAATCGTCGTTTATGTTGAATACAAACCAGACGCATGTCAGAGTTAGTGTCTGGGTGGATGAAGAACAAGAGGAGATCAACGATGAACCACTCAAACCGGAAATCCACGAAGATGTGACATGATCCACTTGATCACTCCTTATGATTACATTTCCGTCCTCCCAGAATCGTCGAGATGATAAATGTACAGACGAAGATGGATAATGACTCAAAGAATATTGTTGATAAAATTGAAGACCATATGAGTATTAACCTAATAAATAGAGAAATTTTTCCGTATAATCCGTAGTCAGTGGAAGAATTGGTCCTGTTGCAGGTAACATTTGAGTGAGAATAATTCAAATATTGGTGCAAAACCAACCGTGGACTCATTGCAGGATTCAACGATAAAACGACTGTCCTTGTCAACTCTTTGACTGTCTCGGTAGTCTGGCATGCGAATGCTTCCCCTCCAATCTATTTGGGGAATGAGCACACCTTCCCCGCGGAGATAGTGATATCCATGAGATGTTCTTTTTGTCAATTCTTGAAATTTGGATTTGATATCAGTCATGCTGACGCCATTTGGTAGAATCAATGCGCAGGCCTATCTTGGGGACTAGGGATTCGGAAAAGTCACTGAAATTGATTTCCACCCACATTCTCAGATGATGTATATGGTCATGGAGTCATTCTCTGAATTCTTTCGGATGAGATTTCTCCCTCGAAGGTAGGGTGGGGTGACGAATTACTCGATTTGGAGTGATTTCTCACTCTAATGGAGTGGAAAATTGAAGTAAGTTAGTCGGAGAAGTGGATAGTCATTCTCTCGTTGACTGAAAAGCTCCACTTAAATCCATGTATATCTCGGAATTGTGGTCTTAAGTTGTTTCCTGAAATTTTCATAGAATCTGAGATTCCGCGGACAGCAATGTAAAAATTGACTACATTATGTGAAACAGTCACCCCGGCTTGTTCAGGCTCGAAGGGTCTAGATCTCCATTATACACACATCTTGTACAATAGGTTTTCCCTCTTGCAAACTATTGAGTGTGACGCGTTAAGTTTTTAGCGGAGTCTTCCCTTGCGCCTCTCCTCGTCCCATGACGATCCATCGGTGACGACTCTGCGAGCCGCGCAACGCATTCGCGTTGCTCACCAGCCATCGCAGGGGTCTTATCATGAATTTGTTGCTTGCCGGATGCCAAGAGGGAGGAAGTTCCAAAACCGAGAGCATTGACTTTGGAAAGAGTTCATTCCATAGTCAACTCTCATTTTCGGAACTTTGAGTTCCTGCCCTTTAATCATCACCCCGCTGGGGGCGATCGGATTGGTACCTGGGGAACATGGCCGCCAGGTAGCCAGGCTCTTTGATATGCACAATCTTGTACATCAAGAGGACTGCAAAGTACATCCCCCGCGAATCAGTACGCAACCAACCCAAGCGCTCCCTGTACGGGGCAATGTGCTCGTCTCTCCTTACACCAAATATGTATCTCACACAGAGATAGATAGATAGATAGATAGTCCTTTATTCGTCCGAAGACGAAATTCAAAAATACAAAAATGTAAATACGCCGAACATCGACGACACATTGGTTTAAACTCTTATAGATTCATACATAGTCTTTGCTGGTTTGGTCAAGGACGTTACGCTTATCACAATATGTGACTAATCAAAAATATCGTATAAATACATACGTCGAAAATTTAGTCAATAATATATCTATCACAG
>JAPYYZ010004585.1:0-13202 GCA_030522705.1 Eretmocerus eremicus
ATTGGGTCAAATTATGTAGGAATACGCTTCAAAATAATTTGTACCTTGCATAGAAAAAAATCGCCAAGGGGGTGGCCACCTTAGACTGGTCATACTATATAGTCAATTCTTTATGCGATGCACAACTTAATTTTTGTTCGCACACGTCAAACTGGAATGGCATCTCGAGTTTGCACTTCAGATTTTTTCTAAAACAGGAATATCTTAGGGTTTGACATTGGGATTTCGAAGGCTGTGTAACTATGAACATATCTTGTACCAATATTATCAATAGCGACCATGTATGATGCGACTCAAATAAATTCGATATCATTTATAATATGGTAATCACTGGAAGAAATAGTTGATTTTCTTTAGTTTTTTGGAATATCTTATCAATCTATACAGTCAAATGTTTAGGAGTTTTACACCCCGGTACCCGACCGTTAGGTCTTTACCCGGGGAGGCTCATCAATCTATACAGAAAATTAGAGCTCGCGATACACTCTGAACCTCTCACCGGAGTCAAAAGCATATCACAATTCTATCAAAAGGCTGAGCCTAGTCCGCCGTTTCATGAAAGAGCTGACAGCGGTCAGCCGTTTGATCAAATGGCTGGTTTGGGCTAGCCCGATAGTCGAACGCGAGTGAAAGGAGACTCGTTCTACTAAAAGCCGGTGTTTCATCAAATGGCTAGCTATTTTTTGAAATGGCTGATTCTATCAAGTGGCTGCGACATATATATATATATATATATACTTGGGAGTGAATTACGACATAAAAAGCAGTTAGGGGAAGGGCCACAGCGATCAAGCCACATTCCACTGCTTTGGAATAAGCATACAGCCTCTTCAGGAATACCTTTCGGCAGTGACACTCAAGCTCCAACCAATACTTCAGTAGTTTTTTGCAGCACTTGGCCACATGAGGTAGCTTCCATATTTGAATCATTTCATTGTATCTCATATATTTTCATCTGTGTATAATGAAAAATACACTCTGAATACTCATTCAAAACGTTCGCAGAAAATTCTTTCAATTCCTACCTTTGTTAAAGTATTCGTAGAAAATTCTCAAAATTCCCTTGAATTATCATGAGATTGACTGAAGACACCGATCATACTATTGAAATGAAAGGTTATCAAATGACTATATTCGCCGACCAATAGAGCACGCAAGAACGGAAGAATTTTAAAGAAATTTTGAGTGAGAAAAATTGAATAAATTCAATTTTATTCCATTAAGATTTCGAGTTTGAACTCGTCTCAGGAGGATTTCTCAAATTCTTTCGAGATGAGACAAAAGGAAACATAACAAATTAGAATGAAATTGCTCACATTTTTCAAGTCCTAACTTGGCTTCTGAAGGATGAGTCTTAGCGTGGAACATTTTCACGGTTGGTTTGTATCAGGCAGGAAAGTATTAGTGCAATAAATTGATGCATGAAATACAGAGTTGCGAGAAAGATAACTGAAGATTTCAAAAGATGATGATGCTCGAGAGCGATGACGAAAAGTGCGGCGCTACAGAGCATCACGCATGTATAAGTGGGCACTCGAATGTCTGCGAGCGAGAGTTGCTCGCCCTGAATATTCCTCACAAGACTGAAATCTGTATTGCTTGCTCCCATTCCATTCCTGAAGGTGATTGAACGGTCATCTCTTCTTCACTTGGGATTCACTTGAGTCATTGACCGTTCGGTTTTGAATTGTTGTAGAAGCTTCCAGCGAGTACCGCATTGCGAGCGTCGCGAGGATACTATATCTACAATTTGCATTCTAGAAGGCTAACAAAGAATCACTCTTGAATCCATCAGTTCTGTACTATTCTGATCTCAAGATTCTACGTCGAAATTCCCGTAAAAATTCAAAAAATGCCACGTGGAATTCTTTCCACACGGATTTATCCGTAGGACACATTGTGGAAAAGACCCCCCGTGGCATTATTGGGCTTCTTTCGAAGAATTTCATGGAGAATCCACTCGACTCCAAAATTTCAGTCTTAAATACACCAAACGCGGCACTTTTGGCAAATCATTTTAGGATGAGTTGGCTCAAAATCTACGGTCTCACAGTCCACTATGTAATAGAAGAGAGCACAAGCGCTCTTCAATGCGCGTACACGAGTAATGAGAATTTGATCCAGGAACTCATTACTTTACATGGCGGAGGTTTGGGAATCAAGAGCGCGAAATAATTCGAGAAGGCCTACATTTTGAGCTTGTCATTAATTATAGCTCCACTACAAGAGTACTCGCTTGCCAGCCATTTTTATGCAGTGCCTGTTTTCGTTCTCATTATGATAATTGGATTCTTGAGAGTCGAGTTAATTAACGTTGATGAAAATCTACGCGATCGTCAGAGTTGCTCGCTGAAAGCAAGGAGCCCTGCTCTCATCTCGCGCGGAATAGAGGAGAAGAGCTCTGAAATGATAAGAATAATGGATTCTGAAAGCAAAAAGAGCTGTGTCCAATGAAAGGGAATAGATGGGAACTGGATAAGATTAAAAGCTAAAATCGAGTGGGTGTAAACATATACGAGATTGCGTATCCCGCGCCCAAGCAAGTTTGCCCAAAATCTACCAGGCCCCCACGAATAACTCGTTCATACGTGCCATGAGTGTGTATTCGAGC
Organism: Eretmocerus eremicus; assembly: GCA_030522705.1. NCBI lineage: Eukaryota > Metazoa > Arthropoda > Insecta > Hymenoptera > Aphelinidae > Eretmocerus > Eretmocerus eremicus. The sequence goes on from JAPYYZ010004585.1 coordinate 2,612, forward strand.
GATTCGTCCGCTTCCACTTCATCATCAATTTTTCCCTCTGCGCTTCCGATGGCACACCATTCCGCACTCGTTCAGTACCTTGCCGCAACTATCATTGCAGTTGGACCGTGATACCCTCTCGACCTCTCTGTACTATTTCGAGAGATTCGATAAATCTCGTACGCGTTGATCTTGTTTGGCGGCTTTCCGCGTTTGTGCCGCCGGAGTGTACAAGGACTAAAACTGCCCCCGCAAATAGAAAGTTGGTCGGCTTTGGGCGTTTGCATGGCTATGCGAAGCACGTTCCGGCACGAGCGTAATCGCGACGGTCGACTTCGATGGGGAGCGCCCCGGAATCGCCAGTAACGCAAAAGAATTACAATTCCAAACGACCGCGAGCGCTGCTGCGCTGAAAAGTTCGAAGCTCGTCGTCAGGCTGGACACGCGACGCCACTTTGTTTTTGCGCTCAATTACTCGTGCGCGAGCCGAGAGAGTCGTGAAAATTGAGTGGAAGAGAGGGCAGAGCAAGCGGCTAACGTAGGCAGAATGAAGTGAGTACGTTTGGGGAGGCGGATAAGCCGAACGGAGAGCAGCGAGATAAAAAGGCACGAGGGAATGCCAAGCGATCGGCTCGCCCTGCGGTTTTCCATTTTCTCCGGCGCCCCCTCTGATCCCGCTCGCGCATACCGCCACTCCCGCCAACGCGTCCAGCCCTCGGCCCTATTTCGACTCTCGCGCTGTATTGCAGGCTTGCGCGGAGGAGGAATCATCGAGCAATACTCGGTAAATCATTCCGGCTCTTAGCGTCGCATCAATTCCGTAACCAAGGATATTGGCTATTTATGGGGTTCTCGAGTTATCTGGCGCCGAACCAACGGCAAGCGCACCTCGCAGCCGAGCACAGAGCGGGTAGATGCGATGATTTTTTGCCGCGCTGTCATCGTGTAATGCTGAGCGTAGCACACGAGCAAAGTAGGGCCGCGCGGAAAAAACGGCGGAGCTGCCGATGCGAATCTCGGCGTGCAGATTTCAATTTCAAATGGATGTGATTTGTGCGGGTAGCGGCTGAATAAGAGTACACCCGGCGGAGAAATTTATGTCTCTGGAGCAATGGCGATACGTTAATTCATTCCACATCTCAATCCCGCATATTTGCGGAGCAAACACGAGGTCACTCTTTCTCCGAACTTTCCACTGGGGAACACTCTCTATGAAGAGGTTCACGATATCCTGATTAGAAATTCAACGGAATGCGCTCATTTCTTACTCTCGAATCAATTACGTCAACTCTTCTGAGATAAGCTAGTTTTCAGAGGGAGGGATCGCGAATCTCATCAATTACAGCAAGAGATGCATGAATCTCAATTTCAATTTTGCCTTTCACTCGAGCTTGATTAGCAGTCCCTTGGGGACTGATATCGAATTGATAGAGAGGATTGCGCAAAGAAGACCCAGTGGATATACTTGGTGATCTAGTTCCACTTTCTTCCATCCGTAGGAATTATATCTGTGTAAATGCGATTATGAGATCGAGCGAATTCGAGGATTGGTAGCAAGGTTACTCTCGATCAGCCGCCAGCGAGTGGCTAATTTATTAATTGCGCTTGAAAGGAGCGATGGAGTAAGAGGAGAGCACCACTCATCGAGAAGCTGAGAGGCTTCTTCGAGCAGCATGGGACTTCATCAAAGAAGCGAACTGAGCTCCCGTAGTCTAGGTTTAATGTATCGGTAACTTTGCACCGGGAAGCGTAACTTTGCGCGAACCGAGTGTCACAAGCGGAGTCGGCAGTAGTCCGACACAACACTGAGCTCGATCACTGAAATTCGCTGAGCTTGCTCGAGTTACACGTCGGATGCGCTGCTAATAGGATGGATACGCAAAGCCAGCAGCTCCTTATTCCCGTAACGCCTTGGAAGTCCGAGTACTGCGCTATGCCTCGCGGCTTATTGAAATGTGTATTATCTTGCGAGGGATCGGCAGCTCAGAGCTAAACTTGGAATTCGAGACTGGATAACGAGCCGCCCCTTCTCGCCTCACTCCTCAGTTGCAGAGCGAAGCGCACAGTCGAGGCGCAGAATTTTCTCGACCGCGACTGGGGCGTCGCAAGAACAATTCGAAAGAGATGAAGGCAAAGAGGGAGGGCTGTTGAGAGAAAGGACGCTTCGGCTCAGTAAACCGGAAGAATTTCACGCGCAACTTTCTCAAACGGGTGCGCTCTCGCTCTCTCATTGCCTTTTAAGTGACGCCCACTTTCGACGCCACTACTTAGTCCCCCATATCTTTCAAAACTCACCAGACTCAGTCGTGGAATTGATTTCACTTGTGGCCATTGGATAGCCCAGTGTTCACTCACATTTTCCACCCCTTGGTAGCAGTTCTCGGCTCTTTTTTGTCTGAAAAGAGTAACTCGTGCGCAATGAGAACTTTCTAGATGTTCCGGGATCTTGTTCGAAATGAGCGCTGTGGTCCTTTTGTTAGTTAGGAAGCTCTATGGAAGATGCCAACCGTAATTTGAGAATCGAGTTTGGTCGAATCCTATGGATCTCCAGGCGAGGAGCTAGAACAAATCCCGCGCCTGCCTTGCGGTTTTTCCTCTCTCATATTTTTTTCTCACCACATTTCAGATGACGTCGCATTAAGAACGTCGAAAAGTGAAGATCCAAAAAACCCGCAATGTGTACACGTGAGTTTTCACTGGAATCCCTACCACTGTGATTGTGTGTTTTGAGCATCTGCCGCTAAATGCGCGGCGGATATATTATTATACACTCCTCTCCTGACATTATTTCGTCTTTTCGTGTTATTTTATTCTTCATTCCCAACGAATCTCGTTTTTACTTTCAAATAAGTTAGTGAAATTTTCTCACGATAACTTCTGTTGATGTGCTCATTATTGATTTCGAGTTCTGTTATTTGAACTCTGATTATAGCAAGTAGGTTGCGCAGGAGGAATTTGTTATGATATGAGATGGAAACATTTCGTGGTAGATGAGACTCACGCGTTTTACTGGGTCAAATTTTCTTTCGCTTATTCGAGTTGGATCCGAAGGGTTGAAAGAATATTCATGATGCTCTCCATATCTGAAAGGCTTTGACATTCGACAACGGACTGGAAAAGACGAGCGAAAAGACGTACTTCTTTGCGTTTCCGCTCTACATTTTTCATGACCCTATCCTATTTTTCCTGTCATAACCACTCATGCCTGCAACCGCATACGTGGTTTCATGGCTCTGTGAATTCCAAGAGAGCATGATGAACTTGGCGTATTCAAATTCAGTTTTCCTTTGAATTATTGATGAGGCCCCCGATCCAAGCCAGAAGTCCAAGAAAATGCTCATATTCAATGACACGGTATAATTTGATTCGATAAAATGAGCGAGAAGCAGGATGGCCGGTACTTTGTCTTCTCCTACCAGATATGCCAGAGAGCGTACATCACAAATGAGACGTTCTCTGCACTTTCGTATCTCAATGCTGGCGATCAGTTCTGAAACTGTAACTAACGTAGAGTTTTTGGAAATAGCAATATTATAACGCAAAGTCGCTAATAGACCAAGATTTTTCATCAATCGGCTAGTGGCTACAGAGTTTTCGCAGATTACAACGTTCTCGCCTGGTGGGTTTTCACTTTTGGCCCATTTCTTTTGATTTTACAGCGTCAGAGATATTAAAACAGCCATCATACAAATCGACAAGTCCTTCAGTTTCAATTATTTCCTGGAATCTTCTCTGATGCCACAAATCAATTCTTTCAATAATTATTGGAGAGCAATCACATACCAGCAAACAATGCGATTATTGCAAGAGGTCCAGATCATCCTCATACAATGCCAATAACTCACATCATCCAAATGTCCATTCAAATTTAATGTACTCAATATCCTTTAGAGAGTTTTTTAAAGAACTTTTATTCAATCGAATCCTTCCCAGATTGACAGGAAACTCTTTATACGCGATCACCTCTTTATCTCAGACTCAAATTGAAATCTTTTTTACTCTAGAAAAATCATGAACATTTATGATTGATGTATGCGCGATTGAGCGCTCTCGTAATGACAAATTAGACACTCTGACTGTGAATCAACCCTGGATCCTTCCATGATACAAGAGGAAATCGACCGACGAATGATCATGACAAGAAACCGAAGTAGAGTTTGGCATTATTTAAAGTTCATCGACTCATACAGTGCTCTGCCTTTGAGATTTACTCCTGTTGTGCGGACGAAAAGAGGTAAAGAGATTGGAGTACTAGGTTCACGCATCCACTCTCGCGAGACTTGCATGCCGGGAGAGTAACCCTTTGGGTCAAGTCACCAGGTTGGGGTTGAAACTTTTCACAAGAAGCTTTGAAATTTACCGATACAATCTCAGCATGTGCATGTAAATACGATCATAGATCCGTTCCGTGCCGTTTGTCGATGCACAATTATTCTCGGCTCCCGACGAGAAGTAGGTACCTCTTCCTTTCTCGACTTGCATCGGCTGTCACGTAAATACGTTGGTACGTGAGTAGTTTGCAGCAGAGGCCGCAGTAGCACAAGCGCGGACTCTGGCTCTTTGCTTTCGCTGTCGCGAGAGGCAGTGGCGAGTCGTTTTCACTCCCACATAAACTTTCTCCCCGATTGTGTTGGAGATTTCCTCGCACCCTCCTCGTCGGGGGCTTGGCAGTTCCCGATGCGCACACACCCGTACAGTCCAAGCATTCAACAACGCATTGCTGCACCACATACTCGAACGCGGCATATTCGGAAATGTATTCGTGGCGCGTTTGCTGAGCTATTTTGCTCGAGCCGGCGCACGGTGCAAATTTACTGTGTTACTTTGTGCTCCTTTGACGGCATCCTAATAGCAAACTTGGTAGGGTACGCGCCGAGGGGCGCTCCAATATACTTCACTCAGCTGCTTCTCGGTTCCACCCACTATCTAGCTGTGTTTGTGTATATGCTCTGCTAGTGCTCATATGATGCATTGCTTGCGTTGCAATAGCAATGAGATGTTAGTAATGGCATGATCCACGGTGTACCATAAAGCATGCGCTTTGTTTCAAATATTATGTGGCGTGATACTTTTCAATACTACCTCCAGCTGGAGTCGGGTGAATGTGGTCCACTGTTTTCAATACAGCCTTCCGTTGCTGTTGTTGTTGGTTGTCGATTCTTGCTACTCCATTCAGTAGACCAGTACCTCATTCAGTCAATGAAATTTTATAGAGATTATAATTCGAATTGTGTCATTATAGAATCCCAAACTCACAACAATTATCGACTCACATCGCAAGACAAATCTCATCCAATATCAGTTTAATTGATTAAATTGAGGTTTACACCAGATTTATGATATCATAATTTTTTTGCGCTCGTCGGTCTATCGTCCAGCTAAGACGTCGATTCGCATTGTTTGAAATAGTATCTAAGCACAATCTTCCAAGCGTGGATTCAAATCCCACTCGCAATGATTGTTCCACTTCCGTCCTGCCTCTGAAAGATAACAATCCTCCCAGTCAGCCGAGACCACAATGGAACTCCAAAGTTCATGGTGTGAAATCGATTGAAACTGTCTCAATCATTGACTGAGTTCGACGGAATCCCTAAGAGGAACTTATAAACCTATGAATTCCATATGGCCACTGCCGACCTAACAAGAGACTGGAAGAATATTGCGAGGTGTTCTTTGAAAGATGCGAGAGGGCAATTTTTTTTGTCATTTAGTCACTCCAGTGTCTGGGGATTACGATGGAGACTTACACAGTTAATGTGAAGTCTAGCGCTGCAATTTATCATTCGCGAGAAGTTGCGTGGCAAGTACTGTGGGAGATTGAATCGAGCAATTTAGAGCGCCGGGCTGTGCCATTCATCAGCCTTTCGACGCAAAGTCTCACCAGAGCCCCGATGATGTATCATATCACATTCGTTTATCATTTTCCGCGGGCTCCCATCACGCAGCAGACGCGCCCTGTTTGCTATACTTTAGGTGAAACTAGTTTTGATCAACATCACCCGAGCACGTCGGAATGATCTTATCCCATTCGTGTTATTTTTCAATGCTGAAATAAAGCAAGCACTGTCTAAAGACCAACCTGAAAGGATCATCCTTCACCGAACGATTTTTCAGAATCAAAAATCAATGATTATGCGAATATCATGTAAATAGTATGGATGAATTTCCCATGCAGGGTTGCTCACTTGAATTAGAATCTGATGATACAAGTTAATTTTATTGTTCCATTCTCTCTATGTCTCAGAAGTAGATGCGTCTACCATTGCACCAAACAATTTGTTGTAGATAAATCTAAGAATCTTCAATGAATCTGTTCGGTGACGATCGTCTCTTTACTTCTCCATAACTAAGAATTCAACGAGCGCGCGAGCGTGCTGGTTACCCCCACACTAGGGAAGCAAATTTTAGACCAGATGGTATTTCTTTTTTTTATCCCTCTAAGAATGTCATTGATCAAAAATATTCGATTCGTGATAACTTTTCGATCAGCATGCATATTCATAGGAAGGATTGTATTGTAAAGATTTAAAGGATTTCGTAAAACTACTGTCTCTTGATCTTAACAGCCTCAATTCCGTGGGTAAGAATTCTCCGAGTGCTCTTTTTATTGTATATCAAAGCAGCTCGTTTCCGAGCATTGTGAAAATGTCGCATTTGCGTGCATAAACCCGGCAATTTTCATGACTATAATTGACGCTTTTTTCTATTATCCCTCTCCGCCCTCGCATCTCTCATTCTCAACCGTTTTCACGACCAATGCAACCCCTTGCTTTGCCTGCTTCCGACAATCTTGGCTTTATACGTTCTCCGATACTCCTTCTTCAGCCCCTTTCTCATACTTTGAAGAAACCATCTCCGTCACAGCCTCACATTTCGAAAATGCTTCGCTGAAGGTGTGGCTTGATCAATATTCCGAATTTATCAGGGGCGTCACTTTATCACGAAGAATTGGATGTAACTCAAACCGTTGAGTCCATACCTTACAAAAAATCAAGCTTTTCTCAAGCTTCTGACGAAACTTTGTCAGTCATACGAGAGTGTTAGAGCTCCCGAAGTATCGAGTAATAAAAAAAAATATCAAGCGCAGCCGTGGGTGAAGTTTTGCCGTCATGAAGTTGCACTTGCTCTCACGCGTGTTTATGGTGAAAGCAATTATAATCGAATTCCTCCAATACTCGAGTCCATCCTCCTAATTGCCAGTCACTTTGCAAAATTGGGACAGGAGCACGTGGGGCCCGTGCGTCCGCGCAATATTCCTGCGGTGCAATTAGGCACCGTTGTCAAACATAATTCGCCGAGGAGGACGAGGGTAAGTTTGCGGAGAGTCGTGGCCGCCTTCTGGCTCGGCCTCTGAGCTGCGACGACGACGTACTCGAACCGCAAACAATATCTTCAATAAAACAAAGTTATTTTCTATGCTTGTTTGCGTTATTCTGCCATGCAGAAGCTCTGATAAATCTGGCTTCAGTTGCGTTGGTGCCCCTCGTTGGCACGCCTCGAAGGTGCTTGGAGGGTTGAAAATTCATTGGACAATTTCGGTCGAGTGCGAAACCTCCTTGTTATTATAACTAGTCTGCCAGGGGAGGAGGATAAAGACCGAGTAAATCTCTTGCCAGGACCCCGTCTTCCATGCTCTTCTGTACTAGAGTAACTCGAGTTGAATTGAGAGATGGAGAGTGAGGCGGAATCGTATCAATTGAGAAAGATCACGGTAAGCTCGGTTCAAATTTGACAGCAAGGGAAAGAAGTGAGAATGGCTGGAATAAGTGGCCCTCAAATTTTGTATCGATCGGAATAAGTCGGCGCATGGTGGAAGTTGCAGAGTCCGCAAGGAGACCGGCACGTTTACTGAGAAATGAGTCTTGATAGAAAGATCCGAAGCCGACGCAACATTCAGGAACCTGGCAGATACATTCCTCATATCATCCCCCTACTACTTTTGTGCTCCTAATTCCATCATTCGACGAAAATTGAGCAAAAACTGGCGGAGCTGTTGATCGCTCTCTTGTTCGTGACCACGGATATTGAATGTCAGTTTGGTTGATGCGGACGGATCATTATCGGGTAATCGACCTCATGTCTTCTTCGTGCATCAAATCGATGGATCACCGTCCTTTTCCACGGTCCAATAACACTTCGGAGTGTCCAGTCATTTCCTCTCCTTGCCTGCAATCTTTGACTTCAATTTGAATCTTTGAAATTCATTCACGGTTTCACGTCACATAAGGTCAATAACAGTGAGTCGATGCAACCCCAACCATCGATCCTTACTGCTGGTCTGAACGAGTTTCATGGCGGATCTCGTCCCGTATTCAGTTTCTAGATGACGTAAGTATACACGCTTTGCAAGACCACCGTAGTAAGCAGCTTTCCTCCATAATTTTTGTTGCTCTCAATATCCTTCACTTGCCTTCAACGCATCCCATTTCAAAGCTTACTTGAAACCTCAAAAATGGACTGAACTGATATCAAATTCATGAAAAAAATTAGATTAGCCGAATTTCTCAGGAGCTGTATTCCAGATTCTCGCTTATTCAGATCTCACAAGTAAAAGAGCCTCATCATAATAATATTTAATCTCTCTCGATGTAGCTCATTACATTTATAAGATCGCGGTAGGTATTTCAGACTGCTTCTATATACATTGGACCTACGGGGTTAAGTTATCGTGACACCCTGGAAAAAATGCAAAAAATGATTTCCGTGATTTCCCATAATGGAAGAATCTGTCCTTAGCCTCGGTCATTCATGCCAACACTGTTATAAGCTTCCAATAGTTTTATCATAATTTTGGACCCATCTCCAGCCATCCGTAGATAGTTGAACCATGTTTCAATCCTGAGTCAATGGCTGCATCTATATGACTGATTATTCCTGAGATCAGTTTGAAAAATGATCTCGAGAGTAATGAAAATAATAAAAATGAAGATTCAATGTCAATCTCTCTTACGAATTCATTGCTTTTTATCTCTTTTGAAACGAGGCTTCCTCGATACTGGAGAGTGAATTTTTATGGAATGGATCCAATGATTTTCACGAAAATCATACAACCATTGGTTGATGTTTATTTTGGGAACAACTGTGACTTGAACATAGCAAAGTTCTTATGGGATGAAGTGAGTGAGATATAATCGTGAGAGTACGAAAACAGCAGGAAGTATTCTCGAAGATGGCTTTTGATTTTTTTCGTGATAGCAAGAGTCTCGCGAGATTAGTCAATTTTGTCTCAGCAAAGCCAAGTATTCAGGATGCAACATCTTGCTCTAGGCATCCCATCAATTGAGCTTCATAATTTTGATTGAGATGTCGGTCTGAAGGCGAGACGAGAGGGTATTGGGACTTTCCTGTAGCTCTCGAGAGCCCTAAACGGTGCGTCGATAACCTGTTTAATCACGCTCGACTGTGAAACAGATGGGGGGATTGGATTATTATAGTTGGCTGAACGAGCTCGGGGAAGCATAGATCTTTTCCGAGATAATATAGGTATACTCAGCAGGAGGGTAGGGTGCACGACTTGCGGATCACGGATTCGTTGTTGAAAGTTCGTTGTTAATAATTCGTTGTTGAAAAATTGATTCGATGTTAAAAAGTGATGTCTATAGATATACTGGCAATGCTAATGGCGTAGGCTGTGACTCGGAAACACTTGAGCATTAGACTCTGCGGTTTTACGTGTCATTTTTTGGTGCCAAAAGGAGACTATTTCCAAAGTTATATCAGAATTCGCGACCCGGAGGTCATGCGCTCTCCTGGTCAGTGTGCACATGGATCGAATAACACCACATTGATCCTCACAACTCGTCGAGACTCTCCTACATTCGATTAGATGAAAATTCAACTGACATCTTCGGACCTTCATTGCCAATGTAACGAATATGAGTGGGATATTGTGGAACCCACTTGTTCCTCTCATGTGCACTTACAAAGTCATCCAATTCCTCAAATCTTCTTCCATCAAACTTAATCACGAAATAAGGTGGGAGTGGTCTCCCACACTTGGCCTTCAAATTGTACCAATAAGATGACGGGCGGTATTCACATCGTCGACTTTCTATACTGTACACATGAGAGGAACAAGTGGATTTCATAATATCCCACTCATATTCGCTACATTGACAATAGAGGTCCGAAGATGTCGATTTAATTTCCATCTATCTGAACAGCCACCGGAAGAGGAGGATTTCATCTTTCAACAATTTCCTACATTCGGCCATATTGAGCTTCAAAACTCAACAGACGAGATATGACCTTGCAAATGTATGATCATGTCGTTACCGGCTGTTACAGTGGCAACCGTGATAAATTACTCCAAATTTTGTGAGTGTATTCCTCGGCATCCACCGCCGAACTGTTTCAAAGAATTTTCTATGGGATATACAAAACGTAATTTTTCCTGGCATGATTACTTCACTTCACAGCTTCTTTCTGCAAGCCTGCGAAAAGTTGGAATGGCTTCAGAGTCATAATTGAATCACGCGGTCGGGCTGACGCTCCACTGCGAGTTTGTACTGGCGCGTGACTTCCTGCGGGCTGACGCGAAGCTTTTTCTAAATCTCGCTCGGACGATCAGCGATCTCGCGGACGGCTTGCTTTGTAGACTGGCATCCAGTAA
>JAPYYZ010004586.1:0-11497 GCA_030522705.1 Eretmocerus eremicus
TGATTTGATGTCGACACTCTAGAACGAAGAAGCATTTATCTCAATTCTCCATAGGATGAAAAGCTCTCTCCGATTCTTGAGGAAATCGATAGCTCTACCTCATGCTTGAGAAAATAGAAACACCCATTTCAAAAATCAGTTTGAAAGCCGTATCTCAAGATTTTGAGGAGATAAAAAGCATTATCTGAAAATTTTTGAGGAAAAAATCCCTATCCCCAACATTTTGCATGAAAAGTCTTATCTCAAGAACTGTCAGTGAAAAGGCTCTACATTGAGAGTTTGGTGTGAAAAATCGTGTCCCAGAATGTCCGATGATGAAGATCATGTGTCTGAGAAAAGATTTCTGGTCATCTCCAAACTCTTTTCTCTGAACCATGATCCTTATTCTCGAATGTTCTTGAAACACCACTCACACCAAATCCTCGAGACGGAACCTTGTACTAAAAAATTTTCAAATAGGTTTTTTTATTTTCTCGATATCTTGAGATACGGCTCTTTGAAGTCTATTTCTGAGATGAGGCTTTGTATTTTCTCAACCATGAGATAGGCCTCTTGATTCTCTCAAGAATGAGATAGGGCAATTTCTAGTTTCTCAAAACTGAATGAGGGCTTTTTAGTTCTCGAGCATCGATGTGGATCAAATGAGGCGATTCTGGGATGGATTTTGAGAGGTGCATCAAATAGATGATGAGAATCTTGCAAAAATCTACGGGGGGCACAAATATTTACCCTCTTCATTTCTTCTTAGACTTCTAAATTACTCTGGTGCCTTAAGAAGAACGAGGTTAGGCTTGAGAGTACCTCTCCGGAGAAGTCATATTGAGCATTTTCTTGAGGAGAAATGAAGCGAAGCTACATAGGATTGAGAAACTCAACTTCATGGTGCACAAATTTGAATTCAAACTATACGAATGATCTATTTTCACCGTCCACAGACCAGTTCAACAGCCACAGATGCTGAAGTTTGGGGACTTCCATACCGCGAATGCCCGAGTTGGGTGAATGCCAGAGCTCCTTAGAACCCGCAGTCAATGCACAGTAAGATTGAAAATCTTTCAATGATGTATCAATCTAACCCCAGAGTCTTGTATATATTAATGATGTTCAGAATGAGGAGATTTTTCATTGATGCGGAACATTACCAGACTTCATATTGGTATATGTAAGTATCCTGTAAATTAATCTTTGCTAGAATGATAAAAGCTGCTCGTGGAATGGTCTTTCATCAGCTTAAGCATGAAATATTAAAGACACCACAAAAACTACGAATATGAGATATAATTATACGTTAATTACATGTAAGGGAGATCGTGCGATGTAGTCTTGATATGCAAGCCCAAAATAGCTCAATTCCAAACATAGACAAAATCAAGCAATAAATCATGTTCAAAGAGTCAAGGAGTATATGGGGAATATCTGTAATAACAAGATGAAGGCTTAACGTCAACACAAACAGTTTGCAATTTTTTATTTCACAAATTGTTAATTTACAACTATGATATGCATTCGTTCATCTACAAATCGAAACAAAATTGTTTCTTTTCGGCATAATGACAAATGAGTAACAGTGCTCATAAGAATCGCGCAGATCGATCCGAGTGCAATGCACAAATGATATCTAATCTTATCATTTCAAGCGCTTCTGTTTATAGAAAATTTATTTAAATTTGACGTTCCATTAAGATCATTATCGGGCATCATTTGTCACTCATTCATACCCTAAAAAAATAAAAAGGTCATTAACGTCGTCGTGCTGATTAACTTTAAGCTCTCTTTGAAAAGCGAGCTCAAATCCAAGAATCAGTATTGCAGTTGAGATCGCTATGTTCTCTCGCGTTTTTGATCAGCAAAAATCTTCGATCAGTTCTGACTCGATTGAACTTTGTCGGTGACGAGCTTTCTGCGATTCGGGCGCTTATAACAAATTGTACCTTTGCATATAATGATTTTTTTTGTGTAAGATTTTTCACAATTTTCATTCAAACTCACAACTATAAAACAGTGCATACTTTCGCTTCGGTTTTTTTCTAAAATTTCACAGCTAAAAATTTACATTTGAGATTACTTGTTACGTATTGGATTCAAGCCACATTTTCAGCATTCTACTTCTGAATTTCCTTTTAGCGCCTCGTCACTCCTACAAAAGTGAGAGGCATTGATTTTTTACCGATACATTTTCATAATTCGTCTAATTTTCTTGAGCGTTCGTTTTTGCTCATTCGTTCGACCACGTGTTAGTGCGATTCTGATACGCAAGACGAACAAAGAATTTTCACCTCACATGAAAATACGTGGAATGATGAGAAAGAGAGACTCGCAACATTTGTGGATTTAGGTCTACGCTAAAGGCAAGCTTGCAGTATTGCTATATTCTCTCTACGCTATTGGTCGGAAAAGCAGGCTATCAGGGAATGAAAGTCTTCCATCGTAAAATATCTGTGTCAGTTCAAAAATATAACAGTGTTATCTCTCAGAGTATGAAGTTTGTTGCTGGTGCTTTTCAGCAGACTACCTGTTTTCCATCTTAAGAATTATTCAAGTGAAGTTCAACAGTTCGCTATTCGGAGCGTCTAAAAACTTTAGAAAAATCTATACTATTCGATCAGATGACATGTTGTATGTCTTTACCCTACCAGATGAAATGTAGATATGGAATTCAGTATCGGAACCTCTTGCCCGGCTCACGCAAAAGTTGCAAGGATATTTATGAATCGATCATGCCAAATGGGTATCAAGCGTTCAAAGATTGCTTTCCCCAGTGGCTGGTGCGCGTATCCGATTCGTTCTAGCATTCATTTTTTTTGGTCGTATCCGAAACCTAAGGAGATTCTGAGTAGTTGGCACAATGGAAACGGAAATCAATAAATTTCGCATGCGAGCCGTCGTCAGTTGATGCTACTCCATTTTTCTTCGCCTGTTCAGTTGACGAGTGTATAAAATCAGTTGGCATAACCACAATAATTAGTTAGTCTCAACAAAGACGTGACTCATTTAGATCATGATACATTTCTCATGGAAATCAGAGTCATTCGTCAATCAATGGAGCAGACATGTAATTATTGTGAATGCAAGCCGAAATTTTTGTCCTGCCGGAATTCCAGCCACACCGTGTGAACTTCCATACACATACCTAGTACATGTAACTCGGCGCGAAGAAGAAAATGGCGCATCAACTGAATGATCGCCGCAACTGGTCGGAGAAATGGAGTCTGGTATCTATTTCAATAAATTATTCGTCAACTTTTATTGCCTGTAATAATGTCATACCTGTTTCATGTACCTTGTGAGAATTCGTACATTGCGGCGGATATGATTCAGTAAATGTTTTCATTCGGTTTATCAACGCATCAAGTGTGGAAAAATATTCCTGTTTGGGATTACGTACATTATCAATTCAACAACAGCTCGAATTCTAATGTTGCCTCATCCAATTGATTTCGCGCGTGATCCGCGACGCACACATTATTCCGCTCTCTTTCTCATCTTTAATTTTCATTGTTTCCTTGTTACTGATATTAATCTTATTCTTATCAATTTATTTATCTATGCTTTTATTAAAAAATTTATTGCATCTGGCTGGCTCAGGGGCACTCGTGTCCTTTACGTGCGTGAGCGCGTGGCTTAATTTTTGTATTTTTTTCATATTCTACAAATATTGTTGTATGAGCTCCGTACAAACGTTACTGTTTCGCGTCTCCATCGTAGAAAAACATAGCCATCTTTGCGTTAAGTTCGCTACATCGTTCTCCCCCCCCCCCTCTTCGCCCTCTCCGTTACACACTCGATCACTTATTACATGTCGTCATTCGTCCGTCAAACGTGTTAGCTCTTCCGTTCCCTCGCTCATGGAGCACATGCCTCTTCACTATGAAATCTTCTTTCATTTTTTTTCGCATCACGCTTCCATGGTTGCATTTTTTTTGTTTTCTCTTCTTTTTTCTGTCTCTTCTCCTCCTCTCAGTCTCACACTTAGCGTCTCTCGGTGTCGTTCTCAATCTCTTTCCCATCTTTTGCTTTCACTCACTCACCTTTTCCCCACTGCTCTTGCTTTTCTTCTTGCTCGTTACTTGATTAGTCTTTCTACTGTACGAAAAGCTTATTGATGCGCGTTTACTCTTTTTATCTCTCCCGTCCATCAGTGTTGTACATGCATAAATATGGGTGTAAGTATGTGTACCTGAGTGTGAGAATATTGCCTTTATTTTCTCTTTATAGCGCTTTTCACTCTCCTACCTTGACATTTTTTCTAAACTTTCGCCGATCGTGAGAACATATTTTGTTTTTTACGCTAGGATATTTTCGAAAATCTTTGCCGAATCAAAAAATATTGACTTGTAACAACGAGTCAATAAATTTTGTCTAAATAAATGAGAATTTTACGCTGAGAAGTGAAAGAAGTGCTGATGGCAAATTTTCCTACACCATTATTTTCTAATAATTTCAATTTTCTAATCATGAGAGGCAAGATTCAATTACCGTCATTACAATAAGGAAGTTCGTTCACGGTGAGAAAATCACTCAAAGTTCGATAAAGATGCGTCATACCTCTATTGTCGATTAATTTCACGAAAGAGATTTCAATGACTGAAACTGTAAGTATAAAACTGTATGGAATTCTCTTGCCGTTTGATTCTTGGCTGTTTCATAGGCATCAGTACAATCTCTTTCCTGAACAAAGTGGGGAAAACGAGTTCTTTTCTTTCCAGAAAGGTCTAACGAGAAAGTGCAGATCAATTAAAGCTAAAAAGTTGATGATGTTTTTTGCACGCTTGGGGGCCAACGAATTCTCTCAATCTTTTATAGAATTTTCTTCCAAGGAAACAGAGAATCTCGAAGTGGGGTAATGACGGACTCGATTTGATCATGAAGTTACCGATGACCTTTCTAGATGTTGTTTTTGACATTACATCGCGTTTCGATTTCTGAACCAAGCATAGGTTGCTCAATCTGAAAAAGGCAGTAATAATATTTATTCAGTCACGGAACTAGCCAAACAGCCACATTGATCAAGAATTTCACAAAGCCAGAGCGGCACGAGATGCGCTTGGATCAAAAACATTCTTCTTTCAAGTTTCCTGTGCAATTGATTTCACAAAATCAGTACATAGCGCATATTCTAGTTTTTTTTTCGAAGATCATAGGAGCAAGAGAATAGAGTATGCATTCGTGGGTCCGATCAGAGGTGCCGGCTGCGTAAAGCGGCGCAATACCGAAGCACACCTTGGAGGGGTCACCGACGCAGATTCTTTCGCGCTGTAAAACGAGGCAAGTACATATCGGCCCGTACCCTGCTCGATACGCTGTCCAAGGCGCGTAGCGTCCAACGGCCCGTGCCCATTATCAGCTGCGTAGGCGTTGCAATCGGGCAGGTAGGCGTGTCTTGGGGCGGCGCCAGGTGCATCGCCGGCTCGGCTCGCGTCCCGTTACTCGACGCCTCTCTCTCTCTCTCCCTACCGTCTCTCTCTCTCTCTCACTCCCTCCCTCTCTCTCTCTCTCTCTCTCTCTCTCTCTCTCTCTCCGAGTCTCCCTCCACGATATGACCCTTCCCTCGGACTCTCTTTATCTCTCTTGTGGCCATCCGCGAGCCGAGTCACCGGTGTCACTCGTCCAAGAACGACCGCATGACCATCCTAACCTACAAGCGCCTACTCGCGGTCCGCTACGAGAGTTTGTACTCGTCGCGACGCGAGTGACGAGTTGCGATGATGGTGACTCATTCAGATTATGCACGTCGACGCGTCTCTAGCCTGGAGAAGAGGAGACTCGATCGGTAGCCGGTGGATGTTAGTAAGAAGAGATGCACATTTATGTTGCTGCGCCACAGGCCAGACCCGAAACTCTGACGCCGCGGAACGGCGATCAGGCGGCAACGTAAATGCGCCCTAAGACTCATCTCTGCGACGAAAGAAATTCTCGAAAATAAAAATATTTCTGGACTCTGTAGCAAGAGGGAGTAAGTTGAATTGATATCAACGATTCGTTCTCTAGTTTTTTGGTCAAGGTCGCCGCCAATCCGATTTGCGGTTCTACACGAGTTATATGGTAAATCTCATGTGACGTTGAGAGCGGAATCGATTACTTTGTTGATTACTGGCCCAGTATGGGCTCAATCCGAGAGTGTGAAATCATCCAATTTCGATCAACTAATTCGAACCCTGCTGGGATGCCACTGATGGATTACGCAATCCTGCAAATTTTGACTCATTTCGGGTATTTTGAATTTTCAGAAATGATCCCAACGCGCGTCGAGCCGCTGAATTTGCTCTCAGATTTGCCCTATCATGTCACGTTTTTGAGTAAACCGGGTTCAAAGTCGATAAAAATGTCAATTTCATCATCTTCCAATTTTTTTGCGTAAAATGAAACCATCTCGATTATTCTGATGGGTCCGTTGTATACTTGGAGGAAAGTTTTCCTCAGTGGAATGATCCCAATCACGGTGAGAGATCACGCAAAGTGTGTGACAAAAAAGCGAAGCGCGAGCGAGTCCGTGGATATTACACGTGCTGCCACCAGGCAGTCAATTGTGCGGGATTGCACGAGTGGGCTGCGGAGAGACGAAGAGAGAGGGATTGGCGCGGAGGCAGTGCAAAGCTTCGGGAGGCGGACCTCTCTCTGTTAGTCCGCGAGCCGGGCAGACTGCACGCGGGGAGAAACGGACGGGGGGAGTCCTTGCGCTGCACGACTTTTCAAACCGCACGCACCGCACAAATGCTTCGGCGTGCCTATGTACGTACATGCACCGATAGGATTTTGTACAAACGGCTTCGATCGAACTGAGTCGACCCATGCAGGTATGCAATATCTATGAGATGCACATGCTCGGGGGACTACAAACGCGCACGCGGTTGAAGATCGCGTGATCCACGCTCTTGACTCTGCTCGATTGAGAAATGTTTTCACTCGCGGCTAGAACGCGACCGCAGCCCTAAAAGTAATCCACCCCGTCATCTTGCGAGCTTGTGTCAATTGGAGAAAGGTGAAAAAAGAAAATTCTGGCAAACGAGGAGGAGAGGATATATTGAAATTGAGTAAAAATTCAGAAAATGAGTGGAGGAGATGTTGATAAGAGAGAAAAGAGGAACAAAAGAATCAGCGAAGGAGAGGTGGAGGAGGAGAATGTATGAGAAGAGATGATGAGATGTATGAGGAGCGCGAGAGTGCAATTAGAGAGAAAGGCAAAACCAAGATTGCGATAAATACAAAAAGTTAAAGATTAAAAATACAAAATTTGAAAATGCATGAATAATCGAGGATCTACAGCTAAACGAATTGGGGCAAAAATCGTCGCCGCGTGGGTTTTTTGTCCGATTAACATGAACCAAACGAATCTTTCTTTGTTTTCGATCGCTCTAAAAACTGCGATGATTGTAATTACGACTCTTTCAGGGGTCGGAGTCAAGATGGAAGACGGGAACAGAAAAATTCAGTGGATGATTCTGAGGTCTGTGGACTTGCGCCACCCCCGCGTCGGGTGACGACTCGAAGCGTGTTCTTCAAATCGAATTGGGTCGATGAAGTGCGGGAATGGGTGTAGCCGGGTCAAACTCACCGGTTCGGCTGCATTTTGGCGCGACCGTAAGTACACGCGGTCTGCGTGCGTGCAAGCGCGTACCTACCACGGCCAGGTCTCTCTCTGCCCGTGCTCCAAAATTCGCGAGACTAGCTACAATATCGGAGGGGCTTCTTTGCTCCCTTTGCTCCTTTTGCTCGGCTCGCTCGCGGCAGCCCGTATCGATTATGCGGGCGAAGCAGCGGCGGCGCCCGCTCTACCCCCGGCACCGCACCCAGTCCACATAATGGGTTCGCTGCTCTCTGTCTCTGCGTATCTGTTCGCCCCGATACCGATACGCGACGACTGCACGGCTCTCGTATTTCATGCGCTTTTTGCCGTTTTCCATTCCGCCCGGCCCGTCTTTCTCGCTTTCCGATATGCGCCTCCGACTCTGTGCGTGCGTCGCAGCCAGCTATGCCGACTCTCGCAGCCCGCGTTCATGCTCGCGCTACAAATGCCGAATGTGCGATATTGTTCCGAATCTCGAGGGCTCTCGTTCCTCCTGTCTCGTGATTCCTCTTTGATTCTGCATCGCGAGGAGTTTTTGCTTTACCCATTTGCAGCTAACCGATCAAGCTGCGCTTCCATCGTTTTTACTCTCGCCGATTCGTTGTTTCCTGCATGTCATCAAAATCTCGCGGGTAATTCTTTGCGTATACACCGACTGAATCAATATCAGCGGTAGATCAAGCGGTGAAGCCTCCCTAATGCGGTCACTTTTGGATTTGATTACAAGATATTCGAGCCTCAGTAGAAACAGCCGAGTTTGGTGGGACATATTCAGACGCACGACTGTTGCATATCTTACAGTCATAAAAAAACTTTTTCCCATAAATCAGGAGAACTTGTTGAATCAGCACTTCAAACACTGTGCAATTGACACCGCAAGATATTGTTTTTTGGTTTTTCACTATTTCGCTTGTCTATAAAACAAGATATGCTCATACACGATAGCGATATATTGCCTAATTCATGCAAAGCAATTCCCTATATGCTTTTTACGTATTACGGTCTCCACGCTAGTGTATCTCGCACCAGTCTTCAATTACTTTCCCCAAATACTTTTTGTGGCCTAATCCAGAATGATATCGACTTCGTCCCCGCTACGAAATAATATGTGAAAGTATTGATAGATCTCGACCTGTGCGCTGCTCTCATTAGTCACGCGTCTATCCCCACGTTAATTTCTTTTTCAATTCTTTCTCACCGATTGTGTTCAATGTCACAATAATTTTTTTTACATTAAGGACCGCTAAATTTGGCAGGTCACTTACTACTTTTCTTCACTTTCTTTGTTGATAACTTTTCTCTCTTTCCTCCTATCGAATATTTTTCGAAATGACCCCGCGTTCTACCATGAGACGATGCACCTAAAAAAGTATCAGTTCTTTGCTATAGCCTCTACAGTAGAGATTGTGAGCACATGATCAATCGTAGTTGATTCAAAGTTCCTCATTTTGTCATTTTCCTAGCCAATGAAATAAAATATCAACCTACAAAAACATTTTCAACTCTCACCCTCATTCACATCGCTTCTTGTAACCGTACAAATATTTTGGTGTACGCAATATATAATATATGGTATATAATATATATGTATCATATCAGAATGATGATTGCATCATTATTCTATATGCAATAAGTGATTACTCTTGTTAAAATCGACCTCTGCCTCATATCACTATTCCGATATTCAGTTGATATAGATATATATCAAAGTATTTATACATATATCATACTCATGATTCTTAGAATATTATCTCTGATGTGGGTCGTCTATCTAATATGTATTTTCATATTTACAGCGCATCTAAATTCTTCTACCCTTACTGAGACCATCCATGAGTGTATCTTGTTCTTTTACCATATTTTTTCTAATGCCATCTTTCATTTCATTTCCACCGCAAGCTAAATAAAATTCGAAAGTGCTAGTAACAAGTCAATTGTAACACGTAACATTTTTTGAACAAGTACCATCACCATGATCGTAATCGTGAGACGGAGGACTTTTTTGAAAATTTCCACGGTTACTTCATAGCAAATTTTACCTCTGGAAACCGTGATTTCCCTGACCATTAGCCAGTAGCCATCATGAATGACAAAAAATATTATCACCCAATAATGTTAAAAACTTCCATTGCTGCAGATTAAATTCACTGCATTGACCGTCCGTTCCACGATTACTGTCAATAAATTATCTCTTCACTCTGGGCGTGATAATGAACATCAAACGCAAAAAATCATATACAGTGGAAGATATTCCCTAAACTTCAAACTAAAATCAAAATTTGCAGCTGCGTTATCAGCTCTTGCTAAAATTCTTGAAACTTCTTTCCTGGAGTTTCACTCGCTCTTTTGGTGGTAAGTTCTTTCTAAATCATACATGTCACATGATTCGTACATTTTGAAATTTTTCAGTCTAGCGGAAGCGAGTTTCCCAACTCTTGAGATCATTAGAACAATTAAAAAAGCCTCCTCTTTAATAAATGCATCTTGCGCTAGATTTAGAGCCGGACAAATTACCAGAGAAATTAATTACACTTCATGTCAACTCTTGATCTATCAATGTAAAATGACTCAAAATTTTGCTGAGTATATGAATGCCTGCTTGGCTCCCCTTCATTACATTCGCGGTACTTCACGTATCAATTCTTGGGTCTCTAAAAATTAATCAGTTATCCTCCTGTAAGTATCCCAGATTATCAACAGATGGGAAATGTATTACACCATCTCGACCATGAGGTAAGCGTTCCTAATGACTTGTAGCTTTTATTGCTTTTGGGCTCATTGTGTGATTAATTCGTCCTATGATTCACTACAACTCTTTTCCCGCTGTGATATTTTGATGAGAGATGAAGTATTCCTCACTATATCCCGCTGTGATATTTTGATGAGAGATGAAGTATTCCTCACTATAGATTTATAGTGCAGATTCACAGGCACTTACAGGATTAATACTCTTTTCCTTCGTTCGTTCAGTCGTGTATCTTGTCGAGAATTATTGATTTCGAGCGCACAATAGCGAGCGTCTCCCTTGGTCCTCAACAAATTCATCTCAAGCACAAGAAGAAAACATCCACCTCCAAAAATCCCCTTTGGAGTTCAAAATTTTGAATGATTCCAAATTTCCTTGGATGTGTTTCCAAACCAACAAGGACTAAAACTCCTCATCTTTCCTCAGCAACAAATCCTGTCATTTTCTCAAGAATCATGCTTCGGTATACGACGAAACGTTGTAAGTACATAAATCTTTCCTCAGTCGGATCAACTAGAATTGTTGCTTAACATTACATTGCCCACTCCTTGGCGATAGAGTCAAACTTATAACCAGAAATTCAATAAGTGCGCGTGCGGATCAACAACTCTGATACCGTATAAAGAAAAGTCAGATCCTCTGATAATTTTCATTTCTCCATGACGGTAACGTTGTTTGAAAACTCAATAAGCCCGTGAATTAATAGGACCCATGATGTCTCGTTGCCTTAGCGGAATATTCTGTTCTATCAATCCTGACAAGATCTAATAGTCCTATTCCAAATCCAGCTTGATTCACCTTGAATCCGTTCCTGAGCTGCATAATAACAATAAAATCATAATGGAAGAAAAGACTCGAGTACAAAGACAGGACAAATAAACTCTCTCTTCATTCTTTCCTTCCTTCTTTTTGCTCCCTCTCTGTCTACTTTTGATGAGAGAATTCTAATCGAAAAAGTGATCTTCCCCTCATCCATCGAAAAAGTCGAATGTCAATGAGTATTTGATTGATGAAATTCCATGGTGCGATTGATATTTCTGAGTCTGTAGCACATTCAACTGTTAAAAGCTAATGAGAATGCATGACCGAGTACGATCATGAAGCTTAAGGCACGTGTGTAGCAAATATTTTAATGATTGAAGCCCCTGTATTCCATTCAATCAGGTTGTCGAGGATGCAAGAATAAT
>JAPYYZ010004587.1:0-10426 GCA_030522705.1 Eretmocerus eremicus
AGAGAGAGAGAGAGAGAGAGAGAGAGAGAGAGTGTTGGTTGGATGGGCGCTCTGTATTTGCTTTGCGCCCACTTCATAGTGTATGAGTTGGAAATTTCCCTGCATCGAAGTGTCGTTTATCTCGGTTCTTCGGGCTTCACCTACTCCCGGGACAATGTTATTCCAAGCTTGGGATGCGTAATGTCGAAACTCGGGACTCTTCCTGAGGGCTAGGGCGTCTAGCGCGCGGGAGAAAGAGATGGAGAAAAAAGATGAATGAAAGACGTTGCTCCCGACGTCACAGTTCTCAATCAGCAGATTCACGTCTGCAGTCACGTCTCACGAAGAAACGAGCGTCAGGGATCTCATCCATTTTTCGGAGAATATCTGCTAGAAATGGAATCCGCTCCCGTCGGCTATCATCTCGACAGCCTCGTGGAGAGAATGCTTGCCGGACGATACTTGAAGGAGCCGATGAAGTGATAAGCCATCGAATCTGCGGAGATGTTAGTGAACGGAAACAAGATTCACCTCCCATGAATTCTTTGGAACAATGGATGAGATCCTTAATCGTCGTTTTCCTGTGAGGAACTTATTCCGCAATCGTGAATCTCCCACTTCCGGACTTCAGGAAAATTTTCAATACACAGGTTGTACCGGCAATTTCGGTGTGGACGAACTAGAAGATTGTTTTGGAGTGTTGCGAGGGCGAGGTTTGAACGTAAGGTGAGTAAATGGATCCATATATTAAGAGACTCCAAGATTCTGTGACGAATACGCGATCAATTTATTGTCTAATGAAGAATACCAGCATCAATTGAAGAGAGCTGCCATGGAAATCTTGTCAGAGCACATCAATACCCAACTCATCCAAGGATGAGTTATATTTTCCCGATACCACTCGCGCGATAAGTATCATTGTCGACTTGATTCTCAGAATATTCCCGGGAATTATGAATTGAATGAACGATCTGTCATGAGAGTTGTATCCCGTTCTTGGGGGTTTGTAAGCTTGCGAGTTCTTGCCTCCCGGAGATTTGGGGACGTTCTCACCTCGCTAGAATTTTAGTCTCGGGAATTCATTAGGTTGCGGCCTTCTAGCCTGCCTGGGATTCGGAGATGGATGTGACCCCGCCAAGATTCTGGTCTCGGAGGTTTGCTGGCTCCCTAGTTCATAGGTTGTCTGGAATATAGGGATGAATCCCACCTCGCCGATATTTCGATCTCGGGTATTTGTTAGCTTGCGGGTTTGCAGCCCGTCTGGGATTTGTGGGAAATTCCCACCTCGCTGGGATCTCGCTGTCAGGAGAATGTTAGTTCGCAGGTTCACAGCATGCGTGAGATTTGGGGATGAGTCTCGAATCGCCGAAACTCTGGTATCGGGATTTTGTTAGCTTGAGGGTTTGGGGTCGGTACGA
Organism: Eretmocerus eremicus; assembly: GCA_030522705.1. Taxonomy (NCBI): domain Eukaryota; kingdom Metazoa; phylum Arthropoda; class Insecta; order Hymenoptera; family Aphelinidae; genus Eretmocerus; species Eretmocerus eremicus. Next base: position 1,398 of record JAPYYZ010004587.1, read on the forward strand.
GATTCGGGAATAGTTCTCAACTTGCTGAGACTCCGGTCTCAGAGATTAGTTAGCCCGCAAGTTCTTGGCCTCTCTAAAGTTCGAAGAAAGGATCGATTCTGTACCTATCTCCGTTCTACGAATATCTGGACTAACCCCAATCCCACCCATCCCCATTCATATTTTTAATGGAACGGATTTTTGACGGAAAAACGATGCATTCTCCAAGGAAACTCAAAAAAAACATTTATTTTGTCATCAGCTATAGAATCAGGCTATATTTATTTCCTCAGAGAATTTGATGTTCCTTGAATTTTGGTCCGGCATTTTGGGTCCGCAATTCTGTTTTTCCGGAATCTGAACACAGTAGATGATTCAACCGTCATTGGAACACAAATATAGGCCCTGTCTACGATCAATGCGTCGGCGAATTCCAGTGAGATTCCAGAACTTCCTGGAATTCAAGGGGAATCTCCTCGTTCTCGAGATTTTCGGGAAAATCCGAAATATTTTCCGAAATCGACAAAGCTGTATCGCATATTCCCTGAGTAGATCGATAATTTGGAGGGAGAATCGAATTTGTACCTCTCTATTCTCCCAAAATGTCTGGATTCTATCATGGATCTTGCCTATCTCTCCGTGTCTGAAGCAGTATTTCGATTTGCATGGATTCTCTACATAAAGACGGGTTATCTGAAAGGGAAGTTCTTGGTGGATATTTGTAATGAACCATTGAATTGGGTTATATCCTCTTCAACACGACATCTGGTGTTCTCCGCATTTTGGTCCACCATTCCCGGTCAGCTATTCCGTTTTTCCTAAATCTCATCACGGGTTATGATACAACGGGCATCAAAACATGAGTGTACGGCCTCAGCCGGATCAAGGAATCGATGAATTTCAACGAGATCCAGGACTCTTTCAAATCCGAGGGGAATCTTCTCGTCCTCAAGACTTTCAAGGAAATCCAGGATATTTCCCGAGAATTGCCGAGCTGTATCGTATGACCTCTGAGTAGATTGTTGATATGAAAGGAGAATCAAGTTCGTCCCTCTCTCCCTTCTCGGAATGTCTGGATCGCATTATAGATTTTGCCTATCGGTCCGTGTCCGATGCAGTGTCCCAATCCTCTTTAATTTTGCAAGGGAAACTGTGAATTTTAGAAGGAAATACCGGGAGAACATTTGTTCTTGCAACTAGCCATCAAATTGAGATATATTCCTCTCAATACAAGATCCGATTCTCTTTTGATTTTGCTACGCCAATCCCGGTCCGATATCTCAATCTCCCAAAATGTGATCAGGAATTATCATCCAACGGGCATCAGAACATGAATGTAGGACCTCAGCCGGAACGAGGAATTGGCAAATACCAGCAAAATCCCAGGACTATCTGGAATTGGAGGGAAATCTCATCGGTCTCAAGATATTCCGGAGGATCGGAGATATTTTCCGAAGTCCGCCAAGCCATATCGTATGTCCTCTGAGTAGATCGTTTATCCGAAACAAGAATCGAATCTGCACCTCCCTCTGTTCTCGCAATGTCTGGATTTTATCATAGATTCTGTCCATCCCTCCGTAAGCGGAACAGTATTTCAATCCTCATGAATTCATTACGAAAACGGTGCATGTCGGAGAGTAATAACGGTAGAACATTTTCCTGTGCAATTGGCCATCAAATCAGGCTATATCCCTTTCAATACAAGATGCCGTATTTTTAGGATTATGGTACGCCATTTTGGGTTCACTATTTCGTCTTTCCAAAATCTGATCACGGACTATGATTCAATGGGCATCAGAATATGAGTGTAGGGACTGAGTCGGATCAAGAAATTGATGGACTCCACCGGGATTTCAGTACCATCCCAAATTTGAGAGGAATCCCCTCGTTCTCAAGATTTCCTGAAAAATCCAGGATGTCTTCCGAGGTCCGCTTAGATGCATTGTATGTCCTCTGAATGGATCGTTTATATGAAAGAGGAATCGAATCGGTACCTTTCTCATTTTCCAACATGTCTGGATCCTATCATGGATTCTGCTCATTCTTCCGTGTCCGAGACGGTACTCCGATTCTTTCGAATTCCTAACCAACGGATTCACTAGGGATCAGGGAATCAGGAATCATTAGGATATATTGATCAGACAGCTATTCAATTGGAGAATACGTGAATATATATCAATGAGTAGTGGCTCATATGGCCTGATCAATCCTCAGTGTATACTAGCTGGATGATTTACAATGATTTCACATATACATTAGACTGGTGACCCTAAAAGAGTTGGTCCCTGAGTGTTAGCCCGTGGAACAGTATCTCATACGGCTACGCCTCTCGTCACGGAGGTGCCGACGGAGGGGAAGGTAGTGACCGGGCGATGTACGTAGCGCCTCAAAGTGCCCGGGCGGTACAAACGTCCTATGGTCAGAGAAACGCGGGCGGATACACGGGCGTTGATACTAGTGGCTTCCATTCTCCCTCATCCTGGATGTACCCGGGAGAAGGGAGGATTGGCGCGTGTTTCGGCCCCTGAAAGGGCCCGGAGGCCGGGGTCTTTGGGCTCTAAGAGGACCTGAAGACAAGAGAGTTTTGGAGCTAGTCTATGGGTGGCTGTCCCCCTTCATCTCGAAAGTACCCAGGATGAGAGTGAATCGGTGCGGGCCAGCCTCTGAAAGTACCCGGAGGTTAGGTTTTTTGGCTCTAGATGGACCTGGAGCCGACGTACGCGGTTCTACGTCTTCCCAACTCCGAGGTGTACACCTAGGGACTGTGTATGGATTTGTTGGAATATCTCATCGCGTTCCTTCATTGGTACGTACTTGAGGATATTTTTACAAATGATTATCTTCAGCTCAGAATCCTTGGAAACCAATTTCATCAATCCGCAGACTATCGACCAGCTGATGCCTCCAATCTCTTGGCTGTGGGATATGTTAAATAATTGAATGCCCAGCTGTTGAATTTGTTCGCGTGAACTGACGAACCAGTCATACATGTTCTCCTTTGTTTCCAGTATGGACTTGTGGCGTGACTCGGTGATCCTCATGAAAATAGTGAGCATTCTCTCACCTTTCCACTGCTGTGGCTCGCCCAACAGCGTTGTTTGAGGAGATGGTGACTGGATTCGCTTCGAGCAATCTTTTGCCGCCATCATCGCATGGCTTTCCACCTTTGTCTATGAAATAAACGATATTCTCTGTCCTGAAATGGATGAGATCCTCTGTTTCTATGATTTGACAAGCGGAAGTCTTTGAATTTGGTGATTGGCTTTCCGGGTCACTGAGAGTTGTTGCTTCTGATTCGGTGTCGTTTCCGGATTCTTGCAGAACCAAGGCTAGCATTGAAAAATTGGCACCATCCGGTATTATATCGGAAGTGTTCGTCTGAGCTTTGAAATCTTCGCTGAAATCAGAGCTTCCCCGATAGTTGAGCAGATTTCTCGCTACGAGTTGCGATCATTTCTTAGTCGTGGTTGTTGGAATTGTGGAGCTTTGCGGTGGCTCCTTATTTGATTCGCCGTCAGATTCCAGTTGGAGATCGAATGACTGTCTTTTCCGATGCTACCGATTTTTGTTTTTCTTGCAACTGTTTTTGCCTTCTGGTAAGGACATGGATTGCTAATTCAGGAATCGATTCTACTGGGTCCCTGGAAAGTGCATCCGCGTTTGCGTTTTGGCATCTCGGTTTGTGAATGATCTCATAATCAAATTCGGATAATTCGAATCTCCACTTTTGGACACGAGTCTTCAATTCTGCGGACTTGAACCAAACTAAGGGTTGATGGTCCGTGACTATGAGTACCTTTCCGCCGTAGATATAGCAACGGAACGTGCGGACTGAATGGATCATTGCCAAAGCTTCTTCCTGATAAGTATATAGAATGGGTTGATCCTTTCCTAGCTGACCCTGTGACAAAATACCAGCGGTAGCGTATCCGCTAGCATCTGTTCCGATGACGAACGGACAGCTAGGATCGAGGGACTGCGAGAGAGGAAGATTGCAGAGACGGTCCTTCAAATTTTGAAAGGCTGCCTCAGCGTCATCACTCCACGCGAACTCTACATCTTTCTGTAACAATTCAGTCAGAGGGTTCGCTATTTTTGCAACATTTGGAATGAAGCGGCGATAGTAACCCACGAGACTTGGAAACTGTCTCACATTTTTGACAGATTCCAACGGTGGAAACTGTTCGACTGCCTCGTTTTTTTCCGGATCCGGCCAAAATCCATCTCGCGAAATCATATGGCCTGAATAGCGAACAAAGCTCTCCAAAAAGACACATTCATTGATGTTGAGCTCAAGATTAGCATTTTCCATCCTTTCCATGAAGAGTTTCATTCTTTCGTCATGTTCAGTGAGGGAATTTGCGGGAGTTACAACATCGTCGATGAAACTGAACAGAATGTGTCCTTGCAGACCAGCTGAGGTGTTGTCCATGAATCTTTGGAAGATCGCCGCGCATCTTTCAGTCCAAAAGTCATGCGACAGTATTCAAAATGACCGAACGGACTGCTGTATGCAGTGCGAAATGCGTTTCGAGGGTCTATTAGGTTCGGGTGGAACCCTAAGCTAGTTCCATGACCGACTAATAGCGATAGCCGCCAATTCTGTCGATTATTTGCTGAATATCGGGTGAAGGGTACGCATCATTTACGGTTACAGCGTTCAATCGTCTGAAATCTGAGACTAAACGTCATCTAGATTTACCAGATGCAACAGGTTTCTTTGAAACTACCAAAAGAGGTGAGTTATATGGCGAATTTGAAGGTTTGATGATGCCAGCAGCCAAAAAATCTTTGATTTGTTTGTTCACCTCCTCAATGAGAGATACTGGTATTTTGTATTGTTGAACATCGATTGGTTTCTCATCTGTTACTATAATACGATGCGTAACTGAACTGGTGGCCCCTAGATGTTGCTCTTCTGGAAAGAATCGATCTTCATATCGCGTGACTAGATTGAGGACGTAGTGCCGTTCCGTCACATGAAGATGGTCTAGGCATAAACGTTCCGTTATTTTCCTTACGCCCTCTTGAATATCAAAAATTTTGGGTGTTTTCCAAAGCAAGGGTTTTGCATTAGTACCGTCAGGTAATGTATAGACCCCTTCGACATCTGAAGGTTCCGGTGGTTGGGTCCCGAGCTCCTCAAAAATTCTATATTGATCGCTTGGAAATTGGGGCTCGCATATTTCAGAAGGGTCAGTGCTAGACATAGAAGGTGCAGTGATCTCAACATCATTCCCGCCAAATGTCCTTGGAATCTTTTGCGTGGGATCTGTATCATTTCACTCAAAATTGGTGTCGTCATCCAAGCGCTTTGGGTCTGAAATCACGTGAACAAGAGTGCTCAAATGTGAATCCAGGCTTGAATTAGGTATACTTCTACTCAGAGGTTCATCTTTCAATGGATAAGACGAGATGACGTCATCGTATGGTATTGGTTCTGGGTATTGCAAAATATCGAAATATAGAAGTTCAGATTTTTCGTTAATTGTCAAAACTTTCAAATCGTAATCTATTCAAGCCTTGGTGTGTGTCAGAAATGTTGCTCCTAGGACACCATCGCATGGGAGCTAGGAATCGTTTGAAACAACATGGAATGTTGTATCAAAGTCAAAAATAAGAAGTATGACAGTTCCGAGTGTGGAGATCAATTTACGATTGACCCCCTAAGAAGTACTCCTTGCGATCATTGATTTTTATCCCAAGTGGTAGGAATTTGATTCTGAGTACATGACCTCCCGCCCCACCATCTACAAGCATTTTCACCCATAGATTTTGACCGGATTGAGATGTGAATACTACGGGCATGTAATCGTCACGGGATTCCGTGCCAATATTGATTATTTGCCAATTTTGATTCTCTCCATTCAAATAAATATTTTGGTGAAAATTAAGGCTCACTCCTCCAAGGCAGATGATGTTGTCCGCGAAATTGATTTTTTGTTTCAGTTTCAAGGAAAAGTTAAGACCCAATTATACCGGCAAATGATATTTGGAAGTTATCCGGAACAATTACGAATGGTGTCAGCTTATTTCAAATTTTGGAGTCTACTACTCCGTGCGATGCGACTGGGTTGGGGCCGATTCCTTTGATATTGAAAACTTCATCATATCTGATTTGAACCGATTCCGATGGATAACCACGCTTGATGATGTTAATCTCTGATCCTGAGTCTAGCATAAGCTCGACTAAGGATGAGAGTTGTGGACGGGTGCAAGTAATGTACGGGACGTATTTGTTTGTACTCTTCAACTCAATGGTATGAATTCGGACAACATCATGTCGAAGTCCTCTTGGGAGCTCGGTTCCTGAGCCGCCGGCGATGTGCTCCGAATCGGGAGGCTGACGCGGTTTTCCGTCTCTCTTTTTTCGTTGTACTCGCGCTCACGGCATTCGATGATGCTGTGTCCGGGGCTTTTGCAAAATCGGCAAGTGATTCCCTCGGTTTTCGGCTCCTTTGACTCTACCGCGACGGGGTGCTTATTTTTCAACGCATGGCAGTTCTGAGGCGTGTAGCCAATTGTGTCACAGAACTGTCATGTTACGTTCGTTTCGGCTTTGGGTGCAATAAGAGGGCACTGCTTGGCGGCGTGGCCGTTCTTATGTGATATCACACAATCGACAGGTTCCATTTTGAGCCTCATTTTTTTGGAAGGACTCATCGGGTGTGTGGCCTTCTCTGGTGCAAAATTTGCAAATTGGTTTTACATCTGCGGCCAGGCACAGGAGGGTGCTCACTTCGCACTGGCATGCATTCACTCGCGGATTGAATCTACGTGGCTCGGAGTTATTCGCTATCTTTCTAAGGTCTTTCTGGGCCGCTAAGCGTCTTTCAATTGCGATTGTATTCCTGACAATGTCTTCAAGATTATCCCTTCCATCGAGCCGTTGTTTGATTTCTGTCTCGAGACCTCTGCAGGAACATTCGATCATAGTTTTTTCGAGAGCATTTTCGAGGTCCTGGTCGACTTGTCCCTCATTCTTAATCTTTCCGGCTTCCATAATTCATGAGCCTAGATCACCCAAACGATTGGCAAATGCGATTACGCTCTCGCTCTCCCTCTGAAATTGATTGCCAACTTCCTCGAGTAGTTGAGTCTCGGTTTTAGCTGGCGCATCAATTGTCTTGAAGAATTTTCCTAGTTTCTCGATTTTATCAAATTCCTCACCGGAAATTGCTTGACGAGCTTGACCCGTTAACCTACCTCGGATGAGTCCGGTTAGATTTTTTCGGCTTGCGGATCTATCATGGCAAGCGCATTGTCGCAGCCATGTATAAATCGGCTAGATGGAATATTCTTCCCATCAAATTCGGGAACTGCCGCGATCGCATCCCGAATCGCAACTAACTGATTCGCCTGCAGTGCCATGGCTGCGGGTCCTGTGGGAACCTCCCGTCGATCTCGCGAATGACCAGGGTCGGCGTCCCCTCCCTGGTCGTTTGGGGGAATCAGGGGAAGTGGAGATTGTCGATTGGTGGCAACAACTTGCGGGTTTGGCAATGGGGGCGATCCACTCCGGTCCGTAACTGGTGTAGTGGAGTCTTCTAAATTTGCGTCCGCAAGATCGTGTTTTGGCTTGATAAATGAGGATAGAATGCTAACTCCACTCCCAAAATCTCCCTCACTAGATTCAAGGATTGAACTGGATTGATAGCCAGTTGCTTCGAATGAATTACGGTCGGACGATCTGTCCAGTCGGGGTCGCGATTCAGAGGGATCGGATGGCTCTACTTCCCCTTTCAATTCTGAGTCAACTTTTGTTTGACTGCGAGTGATTGGACCTCGGTTGAGCATGGATTCGCACGGACCAAAGCACGTTTAGAGCGAGTTGAGACTAATGGCAGTCAACCATAACGGCTTCACTGCTATTTGTCTTCTCGGTTATGACTGTAGGTGAACTTTCTCTATGAGTAATCATGTCGTCGATGTAATCTATTGAATAATTATCGTAGTCAACCAGCGCATTGATGTTCCGAATGGGAGTTTCTTTATTTTTGGCCAAGCTTTTCCAAAGTTGCTGGTTTTGTGGCTTCACCTCAGTGATATTCATGTATACAGCAGAAAATTAGAACTGAGGTGTGATCTTATAACTGAATGAACAAAGTTATCAGCAGAATAGACGTTTGAATGAAAAAGAGATTCGCAATTTGCAGTCAGTCTATTCCAGGGAGAGTCGATTGCACTCTGCCAGACACGTGACACAGTTTATGGCGTAGCCAAAAATGAATTTTGGATGGAAATAAGAAAGCAATTGAGTCTCAAGTACCAGTGTGCCAACTTTGGTAAGGGGAAGTTGAATCGTTTCCAAGATATGAGTAGAAACAATTTTTTTCTTTGAAGTTGAAAATGCAAAATGTTTAATTCAAATGAGTTCAAGTCAAAAGTTGTTACTATATGTATATTTTCTACCCCTCAAGGCTATGCTGAATTTAGTGGTGCAGTTGGAGTTGAAATACTGGGAACGTAGGCTTACAAGTTGATCTTGGGGACCATCCGTCGACTGGCCCATTACACCAATATTATGCTGGCAGATGAAATTTGACCACAATCAGTAGCTCTAATGACCAGAGAAGAATGGCTGCCTCAGTCTAACCTCTCAACTGACTTTCTGTTGAAATAATCAATATGACAGTCATCTATTTTGCTGTACAGTCAGCCTTCCTCTACTGAATTCAATTGATTGGAATGAACGATCAGTTTGGGTTTTTACAAAGATTCTCAAAAGGATGAGAATCAAAAAATTCACAATTGTGACTTTTGGAGTATGGAATCGATGAATGATTGGACTGCGTGAGATAGAAATGAATGGAGAATGGTAATTTTCGGATCAGGTCCTGATCCCTCCTCTCAGCTGAAGCTATAACAGCTGAGATAGACAGATGACAGAGAACTGAACTTGAATGACTTTGGAGGAAATCTAGAGAATGGGTCCCTACGTGAGAGTCCAAATCGAGCAATTGTCCTCCTATTAACCTGAAAATTTCTTCTCCTTCAAGGTTCATCTGGAGCAGTCCTGGGAACGGCGCTAAAAATGGTCTGCTGCGGTG
>JAPYYZ010004588.1:0-10426 GCA_030522705.1 Eretmocerus eremicus
TCCATCAGCGGTTTCGGACTTTCGTCCTATTGCGCTGCTGTGTTTTCTCTCCAAGGTTCTGGAGAAAATTGCCCATGACCAAATCACGGAGCATTCCAAGAATACAAATTTATTAGATCACTTCCAAACTGGTTTCAAGCAGCATCACAGTACCCAGACAGCTCTTCTGAAGTTGACCGATGACATCAGAGTAGGAATCGACAGCAAAAAAATAACCCTGCTACTACTGTTCGCCTTCAGCAAGGCGTTTGACACAATTTCACCTGCGGCCTGCGTCTCAACGCTGGTAAGACCAAAGCAATCTTTTTCAGTTCTGAAAGGAACGTAAGAGACCTGCAAAAAATGGGCTTGCCGGGTGTTGAGATACAGGATGGGGTATCCGTCCCATTCAGTGATACGGTCGTGAGTCTCGGTGTGACATTAGATAGTGAACTGACATGGAAATCGCACATTGATCAAATCACAAAGAAAGTAAACAGGGCCCTTTATGGTTTGCGGTTCATCAGGGCCTGCACCACTGAGGCTCTCAGAAAACGACTAGTCGAGACCTTAGTCCAACCTCATCTGGACTATTGCGCGGTTGTGTACCTTGACGCCACTGACAATCTGACGGCACGGATACAACGGCTGAAGAATGCGTGTGTGAGATAGATATTTGGTGTAAGGAGAGACGAGCACATTGCCCCATACAGGGAGCGCTTGGGTTGGTTGCTCTTCTTGCTCAGTCAGAGAGTCCCGGCCGATGCTCCTGTCGGAACTATGACCGGCTCCGGAACGGAGTTCGGTACCGGAACTAAATGGAGTTCGGTAAGGGATTCGAACACATGCGCCCGATCACCATTTCCTCGCTTGACTTAGGAACGTCCACCCGTGTGCTAGACGTATTCAAAGCCTCAACCCCGTGCCAATGGTCTCAATCGTATTTACACTCTCTACTTCTCACGGGGCAGCATCTCATCAATGAAAATACTTCTATCCAGCAAAAGAGCTTCCGCTTCAGAGTCGAGTGGAGTTGGCTCGATGTTATGAGCTGTGGAATAATTGTGGGCAATCGAGCGTTCTACTCGCATCACTTCCTGAACTAGGCGGCGGCCAGAGAGTCGAACTTTGCACAATGGAGAAGCGCGTCGGGTAGTGGACGCGGTTTCGCCTGGGCTACAGAATATGGACCTCAGCAGCGTCATCATCCTCCAGCAAGGGGGAAATAGTTTCGAGTACAGCGAAAGAAATATGACGCACCTCTCCCGACGAGGCAGAGGAATCCTTTTCCAAACCGCCATCAATAATTAACTTAGTGCACTCAAGACCATTCTTTCCAAGTCTTGTATCCCTCTTTCTGGCGCGCAAATAGCAAGACTTGTCCGTTCTAGTCAGAAGATCTGGACTCAGAGATTGATGGGAGCACTCGGCATGGAAATCTAGACCATGAACATGATCACATTGTTCCTGCAGAGTACTCTGGCTACCTGTGAAAGATTCAGATAATTTCAAGATTTGATCTCGCATGGAGGCGTTTCGATCCAGGAGCATCTGACGATCTGAGCGGAGCTCTCCCAGCTGAAAGCTCTGCTCCTCGACGAGCTTCTCAAGGGTGGACATGCGTGCCAACAGGTGGTCCCTCGCCTCATTCACTGCTGGTGTAAGAGGCGAGTTGGAGCTGGCAACGTCACGTCGTTTCGGGAGAGACTCAATTTGATCGAGCCTATCCTGGATCAAGGTGTCCCGCTGGAAAAAGGAAGTCCAGAGTACTCTGCGCAATGAACTTCCAGCCATCATTCCATTCTCTCAGCAGTGGCGATGACGCAGAGATGTGACTCCGCGATGCCACAGCATTATGCTCCACAGTTGTCGTTGAGAGCGGCTGGGATGCAAAAATGAGCCACGCTTGCTATACTTCAATATTTGTGGGCTCTGATCTAGGGAGCCCGCTGGTAGTCGTACTGCGCGGCGTCTGTTCTGCATGAGTTGGCAGCACGTATCGGTGTAGCGCAAGCGGAGGGATTTCCTTGGAGAGAGAACCGTCAGTGGTGGGGGGCGTTGCGATTCGGCCGGTCGTGTTGGCCTGGAGGGGGGGGGGGATGAATTCCCCGCACCGCGACCGCTGAGCCGCTCGCGTGTCTTATGCGAGCTACTCACACGATTACGCGTATCTGTAATTTTTGTCCCACTCTCTCGCAGGTTTCACGCCTAGCCGTGCTGTCGTACTTTTCTGGTGCGACGCGCCCGGCGATGGTCTTTGTTTCCTCAAAGAGGAAGCATTGTATTTGTGACAACAAGAATCTTGCTCATCTGATGGGTCAAATCCATTTTTCTTCTCCATTACACCTCTCAATCATATGGAACAAAGTTTTCCTTGTTCTCCTCGCGCCTAGATCTATCGACTGTACGTCACACATTCCATCCACTGACTTCCATAAGATTACTCCATAGCATTCTTCCCGGTCTTTCCTCCGTGTTTGTGTGTATGTGTATTGTTTTTCATCATCCACGATAATTTTCGAACGGTACGGCCGATCCTCTTGAAATTCCGAGGAGTTATGAAGAATCATGAAACTCAAGGTTGGCTATCGTTCTGCCCTTTTCTATCGAGTAAATTCCGATTCTTGCTTCCTCAATCAAAGGAGTATGATATTTCCAATAATTCTAGCATGAAAAAACTGGGATATTCCTTCTCTATCAGTATTCAAAAATACGAAGAAGAGAATCACTGTTCATTTCCATCTTATGGATTGATTGGTTGTTACAGATTTCTCAGTTAACCCTCTCATATTTCTTCGATCATAATCAATCGATGAATTCATATAACTTCTGCAATTTTCTCTCCAATTCATTAAATGAAGAATGTGTATCAACCAATCGATTCAGAATATCCAAATACGTCATGATCATCTTTTTCGTATTTGTCAACCTTGATGGATGAGAAATATCACTCTTTTACACATACAAAATATCATACTCGCGTGATTAAAAATTCACAAAAAGAATGTATCCGATATTTAAGGCTCTAAATAGACTCGGCTCTCAATTCGATCATTCTATCTAAGTCCTCAAGATTTCAAGAGGATCGCCCGTTTCGTTAAGGAGTTTTGACAACGAAAAAAAACGATACTCAGACAAACATCCATTGAAAACTAGAAACGAAAGTCCATTTCGTAACCTGACGAAGGGTCAGTGGTATGATGTGTGACTTTCAGTCGATAGATCTTCTCGAGAGGAACGAGAAGAGTTTATTTTCTTATGGCTGAGAGGTATCCTTGAAGAGGGTAATGGGATTACAATACTAATCAAGCAATCTGTGGGAACAGAATTCTTGCTTGATCGACGTTTCTATCTCAGCTTCCTCCTCCAGTATACCTCTGAGCCATATAAAACAAAGCCTCCTCCTCTCTCTAATCAAGATCTATCGACTGTATGTCATACATTTAACCTTCGACCCTTCATAAAATTAGATCATAGTTTTCTTTCCAGCGTTTCCTCCGTATCTTCATGAGTCTGTATATGAATGTCGTAATCTATTGTTCACCATAACTCCTGATAAATGTCGTAATCTATTGTTCACCGTAACTCCTGAACGGTCCGGGCAATGCTCCCAAAATTTCGAGGATTTACAGAAAACCGTTGAAACGAAGTCTGAGTGAATTTTGGGCCTCCCATATAGCATAAATCCTGACTTGATTTTTGATCCTATGAGTATCGTATTCTTGAGGTTTTTATATGGAAGAAGTGTGATACTTCTGCTGTCAGCATTCGAAAATACCAAAGAGACAACTACCGTCAATTTCCATGTTCTTAGTCGATTGGTTGATACAGATTTTCCATTTGACCCCTTGAAATTATTTGCAACAAACAAATTCATAAAACTTCTCGACTTTTCCTCAGATTTATCGAACGAAAAGTCTGCATCAACCAATCGATTCATAATATGAGAGAATGCCATGATACACTTCTTCGTATTTTTGAATGATGAAGGGTAGTGAACTTCATTTTTTCATGATATCAAAATTCTGGAAGAAAAATTTCAAAAACTACGATAGTCGCGTGATCAAACATCACAAGCCAAAATATACGCGATATGAAAGATAGTGTAAGTTTATGAAGGGTTTCTGCTCAAATGTGTCACTTACAGTCCATAAATCTTGGAGAGAAGGATGAGAATTGCTTTGTTTCATGTAGCTGAGAGGTTCAGCGGAGAGAGAAGTCAGATTGAGAGAACAGTTTTCCAGAATTCCGTCCGGATAAACTCATGGATAAACGGTTTACGGTAAATGAACTGTTGCAAATGAGGCCAAATCCGCTCCAAATGATTTTGGCCCAAACATGTACAAGGAAACGTGTTTTGGGGTCTCAGTATGCCTGTAGATTTTCTCCCCATGGAACGAACTTAGTTGCTTGTTATAGACGAAAAACCGTCCCGCTTAAAAAACACGTGTAACGTACTTCCTTGCTTTCACCCACAAATCTCGTACATTCTCAGTTATGGCTGATACGGGATATTGTTTTTGAATCGAAAATATAACTTTTCCGTGACTTTTGGTGGATGGGAAATGATGCGGTGGTACCAAAAATCCACATTCATTTCCGAAAATTTGTAGAATTCGAGCTTTGATGAATGATAACTTGAATGGGGTTCGGTTTAACGGAGAAGTGAAGAGGACATGGAATGTTCATCATGATCTAGACTTCTATTTCGTTTTGGTTCCATACGCGTAGATTGTCTTCTGTTTCCTAAAAAAGCCGAGAAAAAAAAACCAAAAACGAAGATTTTGACGTACTTTGGAGGATTGAAGCTCAAGAAGGGTGAAATGAGCGAAGATCATGAAAGATCTGGAAAAAATACTTTAGTTTGTTTCCCATCATTTTTTCGAATAAAGGCTTCAAATCGGAATGAAATGCAAAAAACCACCTAAAAACACCATACATCGACTTTCAAGCGCAAATATCTCGAAAACTTCAAATGGAAACCCTATCTCATACCAGCGAGAGAAGTTCGCATTTTTAATCTACTTTCTAATAGGGGAACAAAAAAGTTCCAAAGCTTCGGGACTGACAAATTCGCATTTTCCTCTCCAAAAGTGATTTCTCAACGAATAACTCATCACATACACGATGCCACTCAAATAGTCGTATATGAGAAGTCTCTAACAACATGCAAAAACTATTCCATGATACTGAATCGCCATTTATTAGGGAATTTGACACCTCATGTTTGTCTGAATCCATATGAACTAATTTACATATTTGCCTCTGTGCCAAATGGCCCTATCGTATTCTATACTCGTTCGCGTAAGATTTGACATTTGAATCAAATCACCTAGTGAATGAAAATATTCGAAGCCTGATACACACAGTCTGTCTAGAATGCCCGGGTTGGTACCTGGTGCACACTGCAGCAAGGTAGCCAGGTTCCCGCATATCCATGATTCCATACATGATGACGGCTACAAAATACATTCGCCGCGATTCAGTACGCAACCAACCCAGGCGTTTTCTATATGAGGTGATGTGCTCGCCCTTCCTAACACCAAATATATATCTCGTACAGGCATTGCTCGGTCACTGTATCCGTACCGCTGTTTTTCGGTAGCGTCGAGGTCCACGAGAGCGCACTAGTTGAGATGAGGTTGAACTAAGGACTCCACTAGTCGGATTCGAAGTGCTTCGGTAGTGCGTGTTCTGAGAAACTGCAGACTATGGAGGGCTTTGTTCACTTTCTTGGTCACTTGATCTATTCACGATTTCCATGTCAACTGATTATCTGAAGCAACACCAAGGCTCACGACCGTGTCGCGGAACGAACACCCTTTTCTGTAACTTAAACCTTGACGAGTCCATCCGTGGCAAGTCCATAACCATCATTTCAGGACTAAGAAAAATTGCCTCGGTTTCGCTAGCGTTGAGACGCAGGCCGAAACCCTGAGCCCACCCAGCGGTAAGCCGCGCTACTTCCGAAAAGCAAGTGATACCCTCCTTCAATTCCTCCTTTTCATCATGAAGATAAATCTGGAGGTCATCCGCGTAGAACAGATGATTTACCGAATTCCCATGAAGCAAACCAGGTAAGTCATTGACATATGAGCGAAGGAGCAAGGACCCAAGAACGGAGCCCTGTGGCACACCTAGATTGGTGGTTAGCCAATTATAATCCCCTTGTTTTGATGTAACTGATTGGGCGTGATCTTGGAAGTAAGACTTGATTCACATCAGGGCCATTCTCGAGAACCCCAGGTGTCAAAGTTTGCTCAAAAGCTTAGACGGTAAAATGCTGTCAAATGCTATACTAACATCAATCGATAAGAAAAGAGTGATTTTTTCCTTATCGATTGCCGTGCGGATGTCGTCAGTCAGTTTTAGTAAGGTTGTCTGGGTGCTGTGGTGATGTCGGAAACCAGTCTGGAGAAGATCCAACAATCTATTCCCTCCAAGATACTCCGTGATCTGGGTGTGGGCAATTTTTTCCAAAACCTTGGAGAGGAAACACAGTAGCGCAGTGGGATGGAAGTCCGAGACTACTGATGGAATCGCTGTCTTTCCTCATGCAATCAACTGTGCTTGCTCCCAAGCCTCTGGTGGAACCCCTTGAGCGCAGGGAAAGTTGAAAATATGCACCATAAAATCACCTATGGCCGGGAGAGTATTCGTGGTCACGTTTCGAGGGATCTCGTCCACCCCGCGAGCCTGAGGAAGAATGTTCGATAGCAAGAATGACTTCAGTGATGTCAGTTGGTTTGACGGAGAATCCTCCGTCTGCAGCAGATGAGAAATCATCCATTGCGTCCTCAATATTCTCGCCGGGTAAGACCAAAACCGCCGGAAAGTGAGCATTCAGCTTGTCAGGTGTGGAACCATATAATACTTCCTCTTTGCTCTTCGGTAAGAGGCCAAGGTCGCGCATTTCCTTCCAAATTTTTTTGTGCTGATCAAGAGCATCTGAGAGATGACTTTGAAGGGATGTATTATGCTCTTGCTCGAAGCGCACATTGACTTCTTCACCGAGTATGAAGTACTCATCTTCAAGCTCAAGACACGGGCGCTGATTACGCTGGCTGCGCTCCCAGCGCTCACGTGTCGCAAGACGCCTATTGATAAGTTCTCTCAACTCTGGCACAACCACGGGGGATCTTTTTTGCGAGGGTGGGCCGTTCTTGTGGGAGCCAGCTCGTCCTAAACAAAATTAAGATTTTCAGTTCAACATTTTACTGCGCTCTCCAAGTTGGTCGACCTCGTCAAGGGCTGTCCATTGCAAAAGTCGGCCGATCAATTGCTCCGGTGTGATCTTGTGGAAGTTTCTGGAGGAGAATGATTCCTTCGGAGGAGCAGGAGTGAAGACGTCGATCGTCACGTCAATCACCGCGTGTCTGCCAAAACTGGGCAGCACCGTTGTTGAAGTCACGGATTATGTCTCGTTCATCCGTCCATATGAGATTAATCCATGTGAGAAATGGATGTATGAGAATTAGTCCTGCCGTGATGTATGATTTGGAGTGAGAGTTCTCTCGTCTGGAAAATAATATCACATGGCCTCTCTTAACCCGTCCATTTTCTCGACACTCTCAATTTCCAAGTCGCTCTGCATGGACAATCATCATCAAACTACAACTTCACGCAGCGCTGCAAAAAATACGTTACGTAACCCGCACACTCCCAATCTCCTCGCACACGTAGAAGAGTGCATTTACGTGCGTTCGCTCCGCGGAAATGCCTGAATGTATTCTCCTAGGCTTGCGAGAAGTTTGAAAGTGTGCGTGGATGTAACTTTCTGCGCTCGTTCGGCAAATTGTGCGAAAATTGCCTTTTCTCGCACGTGTTGCATGATGTCCTATTTTCGATCCATAAACTTTGGCCAATTTCTTCTTGCAACGCTTCAAACGAAAAAAAACACGGTCCAAGAACTTTCGGAAAATGGTTGCAGGAAACACCAACGTTTGAAATGGGATCACTCAAAAGTATCACGTTTATCACAGGAACAAACCCAGAAATGTCTTCACTCCTTGTGGAGTAATGACATGAAGAATACTAAACTAGTTACGTTCTCAATCAATGTGATCAAATGTTGGGAAGTCCGTGGGTCTCTGAATAGAGTATCAGCTTCGATAATGTCCTCCGTTCTTCATTATTGAAAGGGGTAACTGGATTTTGACCAGACTTGAGAGTTAATTGCTGCTTGACAAATCCTCCAAAAAATGTAATATGGAAGAATCGCCCATGTGCACCTGGAGAATGGAAGATTCCCCCGGTCTGGAAACCAGATTATCTGACCAGATTATCTTCCCCCTGTGCCAGGGGAGAGACCTAGATTATCGGACGAACGTTCCGCTAGATACCCCAACCTGACAGAGTACGGGATAGCCCAAGAAATTCAATCGCCTCCTCAACTATATCATTAACTAGGATGTGACATACTCATCCATTTGAGATCATAATCATCCTTCGAAACTCATGTTTCAGGTCTGTCTGCGGATGCCGGATCGGCTCATGATTCATTCATCAGCCGCGAGATCTCTCTTAGCAGGATACCCTGATGGGGATTTCTATCTTTTCGGTGATAACTCTGCAAAGAATACTTGTATTGATACACTGACTTTGCATCAAATTGGAGCCGATGCTTGCGTTCACTTTGGCGAAGCTTGTCTGAACTGTACCAGTGATTCTAGAATCTTCCACATTTTTCACAACCGTGCGATTGATGCACTGTCATTCTGTGAGCAATTTCAGCGACATTTCCAGGACAAGCATGCCAGAATCTTACTCTTCTATGACGTTGTGTTCGCGCATCTCACTGGTGAGTCCTCTTTCACGTCGAATACTGCATGTTTGAAGGTATCTGAAGCACTATATCCAGCCCTCGTAAGACTCGTACACGAGTCAGATGAATGCATGGGATCCGCTGCGTGGAGTTAACTCAGGCAAAATGCGACAGACGCGGAATAACAGTGGTGCTTCCTCACCAAACAATCCGATGTTCACTCGAAGAGAGCTTGAGGCCTTCTGAGTTAGTATCAAGAAATCAGAATCATGCAGATGAGAAACAGTAAATGCACTGTTCAAGAAGGAGTCTGGAAGCATTTTCTATACATTCCTAATTTGTTTGTGGAACGACAGTTTTTGAAGGAGAACATAGAGAACTCAGTTCTTGCAACTCTGTGCGCAAAGTCGTAACAAAATGTAACTTTTCTCCTTTATATCATTTACATTGGGAGAACGATCGCAGAAGAGACTTCTCGCACATTTTTTCCATTCATGCACTTGTGAAGTGTAAATGTAACTTCTCGCACGGACCTATTGTGTGGAATTTCTCTCGCACAGTATTAAAATAACACATCAAAAGTTCCTCTCTTACCCGACATTTCTCTCCTTACTCTTGTTCTCCAAATCGTTTTGATGGACAGTCATTCATTTGAGTATAACTTTCGCACAGTCGCGAATAACTTGACGCAACATGTGCAAAAAGTTTCCGTACGCGTTACCCACTCTTGTGAAAATTTTCCTTCCAGCACTTGTTGTGTAATGTGTTACCCCTGCCCGCACTCAACAGCCACAGATCTTGTTATCTCGTCCCCATCGTTTCTAATGTAATCACTCAATCCTCCTCGTTGATGATACAGGAATATCGTTGATGATGATGATACGACTCTCAACGAATCGAAACTCCTCTGTGAGTTGTCTGAGATCAATGAGAGACTACTATTTGCTCAGTGATTCTCTTTTCTTCATTCTGCAGGAGATTCGAGGATGGAACATTTGAAATGATTTGGCCGTCGCGATTATTTTAACCAATAACCTGGATACATGTGGCTAGAATTACAATGGAGTTGAACTGAAATCACAGAAAAATGAGCCTGCTACCATTTTCCTAGTATGTTTTCAGTGAAGAACTGGCCATCACCGTTATTGGATATACTCTCATATTGATATGCGAATTATACAGCAACAAGTTCTGGTTTTCTCATTCATTCCCGAATGCTTGCACTCATTGTGACTCACCTAGACTCGTCGCGGCTGTAACTGTTCCACGTCGATATTCTCGAGTTTCCCTTCCGCTCGTTCTGAAGTTCATCACAAGAACTTGGAAATGAGCCGAAGTCTTCTCAATTCCGATGGGAGGAATCGAAGCCATTCTATTTTGATGGGGAAGAGATTCCATTTCTTGTGAATGCGGGATCTTCCGTCACAACGGATTGAGTCTTCTCAATCTCTCAACTTCGGCAAATTGGAATGTTTCCCCGCGTATCTGGGCTTATTTTAGGGACCGTGGGAAGAACTCCGGAGTAAGTCTAGATACATGGAAAAATATTGACATGCACCAATGTTGCCTATTGCCCACCTTCATACCTGAGGGGTTCCACGCCAAATTTAGAACTTTTCTGCAACTATTTTTTAAAAATTCACGAAGCATTTTTTTTCGGTTCGGGATGTTAAAAGAGGATTT
>JAPYYZ010004589.1:0-10425 GCA_030522705.1 Eretmocerus eremicus
GAGTTGGAGATACAACTGTATGCATCGCACCCGCAGTTACCATCATATTGAAGAGGTCGTCCGAGATACAACGATATGAATAGGAGGCGTCGATATGCTAATCAACAACTATGAATAGTGGCAACATTGATTTTCCACTTCAGTATGACTTCGAATCGATACTGAAAGTGGCTGAGTTTGCGTTTTTCCAACTTTCGAAGGTTTATGACTTGGAAACAATGCATTTTAGCGGAAAATGGCAGAAGACCTTTTTTGCGTGGAATAAATTTAGATACCTAGGAAGAATAGTCTTTACCCGATATTGATCGATTTTCTACATTGTCTTAACAAATTTGATTCAAACAAATTGTCACACGATCTGCCCCCGGCAACATGGATTGCCGTGATCAGGAAAGTCTCCCGAAGAGGATTTCGCGAAAAAATTGCATCTGAATATTTGACCATTCGAAGGCGGCAACTCCGCCTTGACTCCTCCGCCTCATTCTCCGCTAGCCCCCATTACTTACGGCGACTCTCACGAGCTCACGGTCCCTCACACTAGTTAAAAAAAACATGGGCAAAACATGCGATAAAGTCTCGTGGAATCGTTTCGACGAGTCGTGATTAGAAAGGAGTGGAGCGGAGCGCGGCGGTGTAGCGCGCAGCCGCACGAGCGTGAGAGCCGCCGAGAGGCCCCATGCATGAGCTCTCGCCCGCGAGCACCGGAGGAGCAGAGCGTGCCAGGCCGCGCGGACCGACGAGTGCAGCGAGCGTGTGCGGTATTTCTGTGTTCTATGAAGTAACGGACCAAACAACACCGCTGCGGATATCGATATGGGTAACTATCAAGCTGCGGGAAAGCACGGTGTTCAAGCAAGTTATTGGACCTGTAATCCATATACCGATTCATGAGTCACGAGAGATCATCACATCACACATTATACCACTTCTTCAGTATCAGAAAGCCATCACTCGGCAGGCTCCGGAGGCATTTTTGAAACTCACCCATATTGTCTCGAGAGACTCTAGGGCTATAGTGGAAGAGATCTTGATTGAACGACCCGAGAGTAATGACAAGTAACTGATTCATTCCTTTGCATTCTGAAAAAGAGAGTAGTGGATGGAACGGCGGATTGAAAGGGAGTGGAGCTGATTGAACTCAGAACAGAGTTTGTGGCTTGAAGAACATGGCAAGGGAAGGGTGATAATAATTTCGTAACCTTTCGGAATCACGCCCACCTTGATAAGGATGTGGGCTTGGTAAGAACGAAATCATAGTGGTTCTCTTCTGATCCATCCACACTATAATGACTTGAAAAGAAGTTTGCGATTCACGGAACGTCAATGGGAGAGAATAATGACGGTTTTGCATATCGTCGTTTTCGTGACATCTCGGAACCACCCCCACGTGAGTTCCGGATATTTTCTTGGTTCGGAAAAAATCATGGTGGTGCTCCTTATCCATTCACACTATAATCGCTTGGAAGGGAGTTTGTGATTCAAGCAACGTCACTGGGAAGGAAAAATGACGGTGTCGAATGTCATCGTTCTCGGGACGTCACGAAACCACCCCCCATGTTAGTTCCGGAGAATTTTTTGGCTCGAAAAGAATAATGGTGGTGCTCCTTATCCATCCACAACATCATCACTTGGGAAGAAGTTGGTGATTAGAGAAACGTCGCTGGGAGAAAATAATGACGGTTTCGTATGCCATCCTCCTCGTGACGTCTCGGAACCACCCTCACGCGAGTTTCAGATATCTTTTCGGGTTGAAAAAAATCATGGTGGTGCTCCTCATCCCTCCACACTATGATCACTCGGAAGAGAGTTTGTGAATCAAGAAACGTCACTGGGAGGAAATGATGACGGTCTCAAATGTCATCCTCTCCGTGACGTCTCGAGACCATCACCACGATAGGTTCCGGATATTCTTTTGGTCCGAAAAGAATTATGGTGGTGCTCCTTTTCAATCCAGACCATGATCACGTGGAGGAAGTTCGTGATTCAAAGAACGTCGCCAGGAGAGAATAATGACCGGTTTGTGACGTCTTGAAACAGCCCCCGATCTTTTATCGGATGTTTTTTTGGCTCGAAGGAGATTATGGTGGTCCTTTCTATCCATCCACACCATAATAACTCGGGAAAAAGTTTGTGATCCAAAAAAAGTCGCCTGGAGAGAATGAGAACCAGTTTGTGACGTCTCGGAACCACCCCCACGCTTTGGCCGGATGTCTTTTCCGGTCGAAAAGAATCACGGTGGTCTCTTTCATCTATCTACACTACAATTACTTGGAAGAAAATTTGTGATTGACAAAACGTCGCCGGGCGAAAATAATGACCGATTTGCGACGTCTTGAAACCACCCCCACCCTTTTTCTGGATGTTTTTTCAGATCGAAAAGAATCATGGTGGTCGTCCTCATTCATCCACACCATAATTCCTTGGAAAAAAGATTGTGATTCAAGAAACGTCGCCGGGAGGAGCTGATGACCGGTTTAGGACGTCTTGAAATCACCCCCACCCTTTTTCCGGATGTTTGTTCAACTCAAAAAAATCATAGTGGTGCTTCTCATCCATCCACACGATAATCGGAGATATTAATGACTGGTCTGTGATGTATTGAAACCACCCCCACCTTTTCTCCGGATCTTCCCGCGGGTTGAAAAAAATCAAGATCTCAGGTTCCATTGATCCACAGCACAATCAGTGGGAACAAAGTTTGTGGTTCGAATGACATGCCGGGGAATGATATTTCATGACCCCGTAATCTGAAAAACACCCCTCTATCTCCTTCTTGCCCCAGTTTCACCCTGGGAAGGGGGGATCAGGGGTAGCACCCATGCGTACACATCATTCATCACAAATCCCTAGCTTTCCGTCGCAATTAGTATCACATCGGAACTTTCGCCTGAGTCGCCGGGCATCATTTTACTATAGGGGTGTGCAACCCCCTCGAAGGGGAAGGCGGTGTCGAATTCACCCTTGCGCAGTGTTTTGCAAATCAGTAACCATCCTCGAGCAACGCAGCATGAATCCCAAGTCCTTTAATTATTATTTTCAAGATTTTGGCTAACGTTTTTTTTCGACGTTGGGAACTTCGGACACATCTGAATTCCGTGAAACCACCCGGACTGATACAAAAATACCAGAATATATTTGTCTTCTCTCGCTGATTTTTGATCCCTCAATCTGATGACTCTACGGTAGTTCAGGAGACGAATATAATTTCAGACGCGGCACACATCCCTGAATGTGAGGAGGTCACGTATCTTGGAGATCGGAGATTAATCCTTTCGGATCAGATCTGCTCTAGTCAGTCGATTCCCATTGCTTCTCATTCTTTTTGCAGATTGTATGACTCGTTTGGTGTAAGAAAAATTTACAACAATCCATCCCCAATGATTGCTCCTCTTGTTCCCGGATCCCATCCAGTTATCTAAAATCACTCCGAATGCGATAGAGATATCAGGACATTCTTGGTTATCATTACTGATTGTTCATTCCTCATTATGACCAGTATATCCAAATTCATGAGAACAGAGCGATCTCAGCCGCGCCAGCCGAACCTGGTAGTGAGGAGGGCGGAAACTCCGAGATCGGCGATGGATTTTCCTAGACTCGCTCGTGCTGATTAGTTGATTTTGGTCCAATCTTGCAATCTAAACAAATTGTACAAAATTTTCGGATTCAGAAAGGATTTGACGGAAGCCTTCACGTCCGATCGCTCTTGATTTTTGCGAACACAAAAGAATGCCATGAAATCGTTCGGAATGCGAAGGGAACACCAGAACATATTCTGTTATTCTCGCCGATTCCCCATTCCTCGGTATGATAAGTACACGAATCCAGTGTGAGGGAACGATTTCAGCCGTGTCACCCAACCGTGGAAGTGAGGGAAACACGGAACTTCGAGCTCCAAGATTAATTCTCTCTCTTTCGTCAGCGCAAATCCAGGTTGTTCCGAGAAATCGCTCGGAATCAGATCAAAATATCAGAACATACATTGTTAGGATCACGCATGTCTCAATGTCACGAATTTTTATTCTGCATTGCGAATTTGCGAGGGTTTCCGGAAAAACTGTGGTTGGAGTCGCGCTACGCCACCCTGACAGTGAGGAGAACGCGCGACTCGGAGATCGAAGAATCATCTGCTTGCGCTTATTTTACACTGATTACGTTGTTAATGTTCCTCCAAGTATTTCTCGTGTTGTGCGACTCTGTTGTAGTGAATAAAAGTAATGACGTGGCCGCTATTATATCCAATCTGATTTTCGCGAAATCCACGCGATTCGCATGGAACTGCACTGGATGGGATGAAAAAACTGTAACATCATCTATTAGGTTGATAGTTTTTCCAGTGACATGATTTCCAATTTTTGACGCGGATTCCTGTGCCTCAGCAAAGAGAGAGCGAGATCTGAGTGGCGCCGCGCGACCCTGAAAGTGAGGAGGACGCGCGACTCGGAGATCGAAGAATCATCTGCTGGCGCTTATTCTAACTGATAATGTTGTTACTGTTTTTCCAAGTAATTCTTGTATTGTGTGACTCTGTTGTAGTGGATAAAAGTGATTACGTGGCCGCTCGTATGTCCAATCTGATTTCCGCGAGATCCACGCGATTCGCATGGAACTGCACTGGATGGGATGAAAAAACTGTAACATCATCTAGTAGGTTCATAGTTCTCCCAATGACATGAATTTCAATTCTTCGACGCGGATTCGTGCGGTTTCGCAGAGAGAAAGTGAGATCTGAGCCGCGCCGCGCGACCCTGGAAGTGAGGAGGACGCGCAACACGGAGATCGAAAATCTATCTCCTTGGGCTAGTTCCATAGTGATAAATCGATCCCGGTTACGCGTAACATATCGCGAAATTCGTGCGACCTTGTTGGAGTAGAAAAAATTCATCAAATGGCCACTCCTATAGTCACTCTCGTCCTTCGCGGACTCTTTGGAATTTGCCTGTAATCACACTCTATTAGAAGAAAACATCAGAACATTAATCCGGCGGGCAGGTTGCCGCCATCCTTGGCATAGAATGTGAACTATGTGAAGCTTGGATAAGTATGGAATGAATCGTTAGCCGGTCCTGAGTATCGGTCTATGTGCGGCATCCTCATGTACATTTTCAAGTACAACAGCCCACATAACTAATTGAGAAGAATGCTGTAGAGATCCTTATTTGTGGCAATTTGCAAGTGCCAGATTCTCGATGGAGATGAACTGAAGAAGCCGAAAAGTATATTATACAGGAAATTTTCAATATCTCCTTCGATAAAAAATCAAAGATAGTCATTGGGCACGTGCCCTAGAAACAGTTGTGAGATCTTCCGTGGAACCGATGTAAATGTTGGATTTCCGTAACCTTGGATTGCGCATCGTTCTCGGAATATGCAGCCAAAAATCCACGAAATGAGATGATTGATACAGAGCAATCAGAGATATAAGAGTGGTAAATTGGAAAGAGACACCAATTTGTGTGAAAGGCATTGTCTGGATTTTCAATAGCAATGATGCGGATTATGTTCTTGAAAAACTCGGGTCCGCTTCCGTGAACTAGATCCATAAACACAACCCTCGTTGTATTGGGTACGTAACGACGTCCGGTCGCAATAGTTTCCATAAACAATCACAAAATCTTCATGCCATCTGCGTATGAACTAATACTGCGCCAAGAGAGAAATATCTTGAGTTGGAAACGTTAGCTGTGTCCTAATTGTCGAAGCTCTTGCAATCAGTGCGGCTGCTAGTATTTTGGGCCTTCTCGAAGCTTATCTCTGCAGCTCAAATGCAATGCGATAAATTACATGCTTGGAGCCGAGTGATTGATTCTCGGAAAAATTACCAAAAATCAAACATAACTCCTCGTCGCTACACCGCTTACCGCTTGCAGCGCCTATATGTTATACATCAGAGTTGTAATGATGCAGTTAAGAATTGGAGATTCCATGTTCAACAACTCCATGTGAATGGGTAACTGGGACACCAGAGCCCGGAGGTGAAATCGTGACTAAAAGCCGCAAGTCGAGAATATCGATGAACGAATCCCTCGACAAATCCTCGTCCACGTATCGCAATGATATAACCTCAAATGCTGCATCGAGCAACAAGGTTTGAATGCATACGGCATACCAAACTCAAAAACGTTCTTGCGTAGCACAAGTATTCTCAGAATACAAACGAGGCTATCAGAAAACGGCGGAATAGTAGTATTGACCTTTGCGTCGGCAAATGGGTTGAGTCCGCAATCGAAACAAATCGTCATAGAGAAAGGCACATGACGAGCTCCGGCGATTGATTCCAGTACGCGTTGTGATTTCGCAGGATTGCTCGAGGCTGCCTCCGCTAAGATATTTCGGCGCGGCCTTTCACCTCGTATCGCATGTGTTGGATAAAGCGATGATCCGAAAAGTTATTTATGCCGATTCTCTGCCTACACTAAACGGACCGCACACACACCTGCTCGTATCCGCGCATCAATACAATAGGTTGAGTGAGACAAAACTATCACGGTGGCGCCATCTGTTGATCTCGTGCTTCAAAATTTCGATACTCACAGATCACAGTGGAGCCACCGTACAGCCTCGGGGCTTTTTCAACATGGCGGCGTACTCCGGCCTCGCCTCAACTGATTCGTAGTCGGGTCTAACTGATTCGCAGGGAGAGAGTAACGGGGAGTACTACTACTTCGAGCCGTATCTCAAAAACGCTTGAGCGTTAGATTCTGCGACTTCTCAGATTTTATTTTTTGGCGCTCAAACAAGACTATTCTCATATTTTCCACCGTATCCATGACCTGGAGGCCGTGACCTTTCCAGGCGAGTATGGTCTTGGAATGATGCCAATACGTTAGGGGTCGAGGCGAGGAGTAAGAGTTGCGAGACAACCTCGTTACCTCAATAACAAGGGGATTATTGAGATAAGTAAACAGATGGAAACATCCCCTGAACTTATCGTCAGCACTCAAAAGTCATGACTCATCAATCATTGATTCGAGCTCGAAATCCGTCGAATTCAATTCCCGGGTCGGATCCAGACTCTAATTTTGGAGTGAAGTTATTGGAACCTTAAGAGCGATTCTCCAACAATTCTCCAGGGAATCCACTGATCTCTGCATGATCAGTATGCATCAAAAGTATGAACGCGCATCGAAACAGAATTGAAAGTCGACTTAATTTTTGCAAGCCCCCCGGTACAAGGGTCCAAAGAGACAATAGTTGCTCTTCACTTGATCCTCAATATACTGCCGCATCTTCATGGCCTCGTCGATTCCTGGCTCTGGCTTGCACTCATCTAGGTGACCGGTTAATGGTCGCAGCTTCTGCTCACCAGGCAATAATTTGGCAGTGGCAGGACACCCCAAAATTCTGTTCTTCTTACATCGAAAATGCCTATTCAAGATTGAAAGAATACCGATGATAATGACCATACAATGATTCTGAAAGAGGTTACGGATGCCCCATGTTACTTCGGAGAATTGAGATGGATTGCAGTGTAAATATCTCACATAATCGCCCCGTTTTGTCCATCCTTCTGGTACGAGTACCCGTCAAGCCTTCGCACTTCTGGAGGGAGTTTTGAATACTTCTTCCTCTTCGATTCGCTCATTGTAGGTTCCATAATGGCAAGCAACACGAAACACAATAAAGATATGCTTTAACCTATGACTCTGTTTGTTATCAAAACTCACGTGGGTCTTTGTTAATCGAACATAAACGTTTCTAACATAGATGATTAATCCGATGCTTGGAAAGTTTTCCAAAAAATATTCTCATGAAAAAATTTACACTTGAATCTGATACATAATTGTTTCTATATCACAGAAATGATGGGAAGAAATCATTAATGGAAGCGATAAATAGTTCATTCTTATGGGAGATTGATACCGAACTGACTATTCTTTCATTCAGTCAATCAACACGAAAATCTTAGATATTAATCCCCTTCGTAACCATTGGAATATTGAATTCATGAAATAGGAAGTTATTGCATTGAAGCTTCAAGAGAATTTGTCTATGGCATTCATTTTCGTCTTCATCCGACTAATTTCAGACTCTTTTGAGACATCTTCTCGATTTCAATAAGTGGGAGAAATGAAAATCTCCACAATTTCAGAGACTAAAAAAAATTATGTCGGACCTATTCCGAATTACACGAACGATTTCACGATGAGGTTGAAAGCAGGAACTTTGCATTCAATCTTCGCATAGCATTGAATTCACTCAAAAGTACGCTTCCATTGATTCTTCTCGAAATCCTCTGTCCCATTTAAGCCTCTTTAGAGTAACTCCATCACAGGATGTTGGAAGGATGCAATTTTCTACAGTTTTTCTGATCAAAAAATCCTTTGAAGAAATATTTAGAAGATTCGTAGAACCGAAATCAGAATCTTTGCACGTATATTCCACTCATTCTTCGAAAATGCTCGAACCGATTCTTTTCAACCAAGCAGCAATTTGAAGATTCCTTGAAAACATATGAATTGATCACTGATGACACTGTTTTTGATCACATCCAATCAGCTCGGAAACCAAAATAATAAACCACGTATTTGCCAGAATACATGGTTTATGTATCACTCTTTTCTGACACGAAAATTTTCATTCTCTCCCGATTTGTTTAACAGTGTGGTAAGACTCTCTGATAGCGGATAATCGGTGTCATGCGGAATCTGCCCGCTGCACGGAAGTTTCCGCTGAAGAGGAGTAGCTCGAGAAAACAGATTTCGTGGAGGAGAATCCATTCCTTGATTTGCTGAGCAAGCAATAACTGTAAGTTTAATCATATGGAGCATTCTCTACATTTAAAATCGAACAATCTTACGTGTATCATCCCCAGTCGGCAAGGTACCACTTTGAGAACTGCCAGTAAATTTTTTAGAGAGGTCTTACGGAGCATTCATGGGAGTTTCCAGGAAATTCCCAAGAAATTGTCAAATTTCTCACCCAGCTATAGTCTTAGAAAACTAAAGTTCAGTTCCTGGGGGGCTCCTCATTAGTTTCCCGGATAGCTCTCGCATTAGTTCTTCGATCGTTCCACAATAGCCTCCGGTTGGCTCCCCGAAAGCTCCCAAGAAGCTCTCGACGAATTCCTTATTGTAGCTTCCACGGAGTTGCCCAAGAACTCCCTAGTGCTCCTTGGAAGCTCGTGGGGGAAAATTTCCATTCCAGATTCCGTCAAGGTAACGTTGAATTCGATTGTCAGAAGATATTCTGGCACCGATCAAACGAGTTAATATAAGTTTTTGACCAAACGACGCCTTCACGAGCTATCGTCGGATGATAGAGATTTTTTAATTTGATGTGTCTTTTTCACAATCATCCTAGAAGTAGCTCTGGTAATATGAAATGTTCAATTCCCCCGTTCGATGTGATAGATAATGATATAGAATTGCAAGCATCTAAGTAGACTTTTTACATGCTATTGACGTAAGCATTGAATGATGCAGTAGATAGAGGCCTGAACTTCCAATAAGAGACACGCAGGGGTCGTGGGTTCGAGTGACGGCAAGAGCAAGAAAAATTATCTCAAAACAAATTTTTTAGGTCCTAAATGTGGAAGTCTGTGAAATAATAATCATAGCACAAGAATTAATCAATTACGAAGCAATATCTTTTATTGGTGGAAGAACTAAGGACGAGTTGTTATTAACGAACACTCTCAAAGCCTCTTTAGAATTCCCTCGTTTGAGCTCAAGAAGCTCCGGCAAAATTGCTAAAGAACTCCACGGGAGCTTCCCGGGAGCTCCGAGGGAGCTCGCTGATAGCATCGTGAGAGCTTCCGGTGGGTATGAAAGCTTTGAGAGAGCCTTTCGAAAGCTTCTTTGTTAGGCTCGCGAGAACTCAATAGACCGGGAAATTTGACAATTCCTGGAGAGCTTCCCGAAAACTCTCGGAGAATTCCCGGGCATTCTTGGGAAATTCCCGGAAAATTCTCAAATTACAACCTTGCCCCCTGGGTATTCCATTCTCGACAAATGGTTCATTGTTGCATAATTTCTCCTTCTAATGGAAGAATTTGAATGAGCCAGAAGGGATAGCTATTCTCACTTCTATCGTAGCCGAAACCTTTATTTCAGGCGGATTCTTACACACTTATATCTTAATTTATATTCTCTACTAGTACTTACGTGTCTTTTTCCAGCGGAAGAAACTTGTTTGCTTAAGGTAGTGCTCGTTAGACCAGGTGACGGGGCAAAAGTTATTCTCGATATTACTATAGAGTAATACAAATTTTAGGTGATTCAAACTCTATCGGTTTTTCCTGCCAATTTTATTTAGCACATTAGTGCAATACTTTGACGTCGTCGGGGTGCTGCAGCTGCTGGGAGAGCGTGCTTTGGCGTGCCGGACATGTTCGTAGGGGGCGGGGCGTATGGGCAAATAATGTGGGCGAGACACGTTCTTCATTGTTTACGCTTGGGGTCGCCGCTCCGTACAGAAACGATC
>JAPYYZ010004590.1:0-11424 GCA_030522705.1 Eretmocerus eremicus
CCTTGGCGCATTAATTAAGGCTGCGTTCCTCTTTCTTCCACTTTTTCAACTTTTCGTTTTTAAGGCCAAGATCTCTGTAAAGGTTTATTATGCTTCCTTCATTATCCCCGCGAGTCCCTCTCTCTTCCTCGCTTCTTTCATTCTCCTCCCCAAGACGCCCATGGCGCGGACTATCGAGTCCGAGACGTGGGTATAATCAAAGTGCCACTGCTCGCCTCTAATTAATGTCACGATTAATTATTGCTCCGCTATGAGGTCGACTCGTGCTGCCCATGAAAAGCGAGGGCTGGTTTGCCGCTACACCGCAGGATCAACCGCGCGGACAAAGGTCGCTTCCGATCGGAAAGCGATATTCGCGTCAGCCTCGCTCTTCTCGCTTTTAATCTGAGACGAACGGCTCTCGATAGATGGGCCGAGAAACGTCGCATCGCGTCGCCATATCCGAGAGCGGGGAATCTCTCGGCGCGCTTTCACACGCCCGAGCGTTGCATCGGAGCTCGCGCTCGTGCGGCTGGCAGTGTGCCATGTCTATGCAGTTGGGCGTCGATCGCGCAAAGCATAATATCGCTCACGGGACATGCCGATCGATGCGCCTGCTCGCAGAGTCGACTCCGTGTTTACACCACCCGGACCTCTCCGTGGCATCATTAATTCACGATCTCGATTCGTCAGAGTCCTAAAATGGAGCGAATGGCAGCAGTGCTTGCGAGACGCGAGTCTCCGTTTGCACTGTCTTCCTCTTTTTATCACAGTCTTTCGCGCCTCGTACGCCCGCGCCAACGTGTACTCACTCATCCGTGGACACACTTTTTGGCTGCTAGCCTGTCGCGAGAGATGGACGAGTGGCGGGATTCCTGTGTTCCAGATTAATATTGGAGGCGTTTTTCTTGGAATTTTAGTGCCAAGAGCTCTCGCTGAACCTCGAAGGTGCGCTTCGATTAATCACTGAAGGATTATATTTGGATCTACTGCTCAATCCACGCAAGTGGGAAATGATGAGTGCTTTATCCTCGAAAAATATGGGAATGATGGATGGAATATCATTCGCGAATCTGTGTGTCATCACTGGCGGATCTGCGGATGACGATCCAAGAAGTCCGCGGAACTCTTCAGTATTGAAAATCTTTGCTTCACTTTCAGTTACTAGTGCTACCAGTTTCGTGATCGACCTAATTCCGAAAGAATACATATGAATTTTGATGTGGTGCATTATCACATTTTTCACTCTGATCGATTTGCTGGTTTGATGTGAGAAACTGAGAACAAAATCTCTCGGCTTATGGTCTTCTCCAATGATACGCGAAGAATCTTGAATTTAAGAATTTACGAAATAAATACTTGTTACCCTATGAGGATTAGGAATCAGGTAGTAATACGTTCACTGCGGTAGTTAAACGTAGCGACTCTTCCTGGTGTGCGATGAGTCCCACCGATGGGACCCACACAATCTTATTTCCCATAAGACGGAAATCTCCCGCACACACGGAAGAACCAGCTGGTCCCACAAGTGGGACCTACCGACAACGAACGTGTTAAACTCAGCTATGATTGGATTTTTACGTTATCTTGTAAATTACACATCCTTATTGGTGAAACATCTTGATTACTTTGTGCTATTCCCCGAAACAAGTTATCATTCTCATAAAAACTCCTACATGAATCTATATAATATATTTGTCGCAATTGCGCACATCAATACTGTCATACGAGCAACATTCGATCTTGTAATAGGAATCAGGTTGATGTTTGACTTAGATCCTCGAAAATATGTTCCTGGAACTCAAAGACTTATTAAATGAGCAAATTTTGCTAGCTCCAATGGAGAAATTATTCTTAATGACGTCGTCTTCTCCTCGTCAAGAAAGTACATGAAAAATCGGTAAAAATTTGATCATCGAAAGATATTTATGATGAAGTAGCGTGTAAAGTTTTGTATTGATTCAGATTATGAGGTAGATGTATTTTCATGAGTGCATCATTGCTTTGAATGATCGAGTATTTTAGAATGAAGATTCACAAGACAGCATTACGAAATCCAAAGGATGGAAGGAATGAGGATTGATTATTCGTCGTGCGTTTGAAATTATTCTGATCCAAGGGTTCGTAGCCTGACCTCTCCAAGACGTATAATAGAAACCACATTTTCTTTGAAATATTTCTCTACTCACAACCCGAGTGCTGTACTTGGGAATGAGAGGCATTGGGTCACTTACTGTAGATGTATGTATTGTACACGCTGACAGTCTCTCTAAATTTCTTCGAGCAAGTATTCTCTCCATGGGAGTAATGAGTCCGACTCGGAAGAATGGAATTGAATGCTGAGTCATTCGAAGAAATTTAGAGAGGTAGGCGGTTCACCAAAATTTCAGTTCCCCTTCTCTTTTCATACTGACAAAGCATTCATACCTCATATACATGGATTCTCTCTGATATGGATTGATTGAATCTATACAGAGTTCTTCAGCCAACAAGACGTGCAACTTCCATTTTATCTCTCGTTCTCCGGGGAACGATATGAAAGCGCAGCTAATCGCGTCAAATAAGTTGACGAATGAGTCTGGGGCCCTTCATGATCGGTAACGAGATCGGTCACTACTCATTTAATAAGAGTATTCTCATTTGCTCCAATGTCCCATCAAGTTTCCCAGATCTCAACAGTATGCGAGGGAATCTCACGTCTAGAATTCCATCCCTGAAATCTACAGGGGAATCCGGGTTTAATTTTGTCTGATTTATTATCCACTCAAGGATTGTGCGATACCTGTCTCATTTTTGTCTATTTTTAGATATAACATAAAAGATTTTTCAATCTCTTGTACGAGAGATACTACACGAAATTACTGCGTGGATTTTCAACTAGATTGTTGAGATCGGTTCAGGCAAGTTTCCACTAGAGCGTAAGAACCATTTACATCATTGTTGATGATGCTATATTATCTCGCCATTCTTAAAATCATAACAGTTGCAACAACAGATGAGCTAGATCTCATTTTCAGTCAGAGATGCGAGAGATTATCGTTCTCCCCACTCTTCATGCACAGATCGGAGTTGTGGGTTTCCTTGCGCATCGCTTCAATACCTCTCTCCACAGGAATGTGGCGTATACGCATTACGGAATCCCGAGGGAGCACACGGAGAGTCGTAATCTGGCTGAAACCTTATCTCGATGCAGCTCAACAAAAGCGGTAAATCCGCAAGCTGCGAGTAAATTTCTCCAAGTACCAATTCACTAGCGCTCTCTTGCCTCCGTTTCAGCCGCTCTTCAACTTGGCCACGCTGCGCTTCCGCTGCACCTCGCGTCCCGCCGCCGCTCCTTCGTCGTCGCTCACTGCGCCACTTTCTCGTCTCTCGCCGCTGCGCCGCACTACGGGCCCCGTAACTCTCCCTCCCCTCCCTCTCGCTGCCTCGCCAACCCCTCAAACAATTCGGCTGAATTAACCGAAGAGCTCTAACGCTCTCGAGTGAGCAGTTACGCGTCGCAACAGAACCAGAGACCCACTGCCGCTCCTCTCCTACGTCCCGCTCGGAGATCGATCTGCCGCAGCAAAACAATCTTCGCGCTCTCAAATAATCGCAAAGTATCCCGGGAGAACGAGGCACCCGGAGCGCGTTTGTTTTTTTTCCAGAGGCGGCGCCGCGCGGCCACGCTTTATCGCAGTAACGTCTGACCAATGCCTGACTGTTACTACTGCGCGCAGGCGCCGGGAGAAACGATGCGGCGCGGGCGGCCGCGGCCGTGTGGCGAGGAGCGCGCGGAAAAATTACGGATTCCAGCGCGAACGAGCGCAAAAATACACGCTGCCGAGAGAGCTATATGCGGGAGGTGAGAATGGAGTGGGATTCGAAGATGGATGGATGCGCGCATTGCCAGGTTCTCCGCGCGAGCGAGGCGCACCGGTGCGCGCTCACCGGCCCGAGAGTTTACGGGCTGCGCCCAACTGCCGTGCCACGCCACCGCCACTGGATGCGAGGGGCTATAACGATAGATACATCCCATTCATCTACGTATAAATTTGTACTCCCTTTTCTGAAATGTAGCCGGATATATAGCAGTCAGTCCCGAGGGAATTATTTCGTTCTTGTTTGCGAGTCGGTATTACCTCGCCGTCCAAGAGGCGTGATGCTGCGCTTCTCTGGCACTCTCTTTATGCTGCTCTCTCAATTGTGTCGACTTCTCGAGAGCTTTTCATGAATCTAATGTATTTTCCAGGATTCGAGTCACTTTCCACAGTTGACATGATTCATTTTTGATACGATAGAATATCAAACAGGAGCTGTCACAACTCGTTATCACTTCGCTAAATTCTAACCATTGATTCCACAATTCAATATCATCAATTCATTGACTGTACTCCATACTTAATCTCTAGTGCTGAATAGAGTGCAATCTTGTGCCAGAGAATCGCACACGAGATTGAATAATTTCTTTTCAGTTAGGGAATCAAAAAAGAATGGAATGCTAAAGCTCTCAGAGACAAATCAAATTCAGCACACCAGAATGGATGGAATTTGATAGAGCTCTGAGTGAGTGTCATGAATACTCGTTTCGTATGTTTTTTTGTTTGCTCCGTGAATTATGATGAAGTTTGCGCGCAGCGGAAAACCTTTTTTAATCTATTTCGCCAAACATTCATTCATTATATGAGCATTTATCACGCGGCGAGAGCTCACGCGCAAAGTTCCCGGCCCATTTCCATAACGCAAAAATATCTCTCGCCCTCGTCCGCACAGCGAAACAGCCGCTGCGTATTTTTAACGAAATGACGCCGAAATTCCAGCTCGGAGAATCGCAGCCGGTGCGTCCGCGCGCGTCCATACTCGTCATTTTTCAGCAATCAAAACTCATTAAAATCAAGCCCCGCGTCCAGCTTTGCCCCGACCCGCAAAATGTGTCGCGATGCTTCGTAGAAAAACACGCGCAAAATCCCAGCGGCCTCGATAGCCTCGACTATATTCGAAGCGAGTTGTTTCGCTGTTCAAATTCGTATCAATCGCGTCGAGCGGATGCAAAATGACATCGAGTGACACGAGCTTTTTCCCCCCGTGGCGTGGCGCACCTTTCGCAAAAAAAGAGAGGAAAAAGAACGCTAGTGTAGCCAACGCCAAGCTGCAAGCGCGGAAATACATTCGAGGCACGGGAGGTGGGGCTCTCTCTCGAACGAGCTGTTGACCCGCGAGATCGGAGGATAAATGGCAAACAGCTGTCATTCAGCGCTGCATGCGCACCGAGCGAATGTTTACGGCCTCTTCTATGGCTGTACACTTCGAGCAGCTTGCACGCAACGCATACACAAGCACGTGCACGTGTGTGAGCGCGCGCGCCAACTTCTGTTTCGTTGCTGCAGCGCAGCGTGTGCGGCGAGCCCCGAGCTGACGCAGCGACGCAACGACGCGATTTCTCTGTTTCTCTGCGACCGCGTCATCATGATCCGATCGTCAATTCGCCGATTCGGTCAATCGCGAAACAATGCTGCGCCGAGCCTGCATTAGATTGGTGGCTGCACAATCCCTGGAAGAGTCCCTAGCCATAATACGTAGAGCTGTTTCAGGACTGGGCGTCAGCTGAAAATCGATTTGGGGCAGCCAGTTTGATTTCGCAAGCGAGTGCGCAAGGCTATCGTCTTCAATTGATAAAATGCGATTATGTGTCAACTTCATTCGCGTTTTGCAAGGTAGGTTGGACTGTGCAATCCGTTGTGGGAGCAGAGGGCAGGCATCTACATAAAATTGTGACGCTGGAAAAAAATCGGAGGCAAAATATATTCTGGCCACGAGGCCGGACGAGGATTTTTGTCTCGCTGATGGAGAACTGACGGGAGCTTGCTAGAAAAATTTGGAGAAGATTGATTCGGATGGGGTGCCGAGTAGGTTATTATTCTCTTCGGGAAAATGATTTCGGACTTGGTTTGGATATTCATCGCTTCAGTGAGATTGAATTAGCTAGCCGTAAGCCCTATCAGTCTTCCATTAAATCCTAAAACTCTGAAAATATCTTCATCACTCGTAGCAAGCAAATGCACCAGTCAAAATCCCCATCAGAATCAGGGCGTGATGCTGTAATAATTTGAGTGCATCAAACCAATACCTACTAGTGACAGAGGTCGTCAAGGTCTCATGGCCTTTTTCTGTGAAATTTCACAACCCCAGAAACTGGAAATTCTGTGATGATGAGTTACTTATCAGCAAATGTGAAGTACTCGATTCTAATGGATTCTACCCAGGTTTTGTAACCCTTAATACATTTTCAATTTCTTCTAATATATTCCTGATGATTCCTGCCTGAGTTATGTAACCCCTAGTGCACTTTCAATATTATCTTAGAATTCTGAGTTAAACCTTTTCGTTTTGATTGAGGATAGTCAAACGACGTATCATGTCTGTCAAATACAATGACACAATGTCATGACCAAATGTTAGAATGGTAAGAGAAATCTTAGTTTAATTTGCATGCTTATAGTTTTCCACTGAGGAAATGGTGATCCATCTTATCTCATGCAAGATACATTTGAAATTCTATCAACCAATCGATCTCTAACAGAGTATTATTCCGAGGTCGCCATTACGACATGAGGATGTTTTTTTTTATTTTGGAATAATTTGTTGCATGGACAACAGAGAACGTTTGCGAATCGAAGTGAGGTTCGGTTAAAGCTACATAGGTATGAAAGAATAGTGTATTCAGTATTCAGCTTGTCAGGTCATCTTGCACTCTCTTGATCAGGCCCGGCTGTGAAAGAAGGTCTGGATCATTACTTGCGACCGAAAAACTTTCTGGACGAGAGGTGATTCATTGAATTTCATATTTTTTGTTAGTTAGCAAAATTTCACGGAATGTTTTCTCAAAATTGATGAGAAATTGAGTTTTACTTGGAAAAAATTCAAATCCATCATTCACTTTATGCCGGCGTGTACGACCATATTGGTGCTACAGCTGAGATCAGGGCGATTTTAGATAGGGCGATATTGGATACTGGTGATAAATTTCTTTTACATGCAATCATTATCTTTCACTACCACATTTTTTATTCATTGCAAACACGGACAAACCTTTCTGGGCTATTCAGACAGTTAACTACTATTTCAACAGGCTCGAACCGCTCACTACGGTCTTTTATGACCATTAACAGGAATTTTTGCAAACGCCGAATTGCACATTGCATTCAAGGCTGTGCAATATCCATATTACTGCCTCAACATCCAGAGACTACATCAAGATGCAAGTGAGCTGCTTCGGGTTAGAATTGAACAAATTGGAGCCAGATTGAGTTTATTTTATGAAATAGTGTTATGTAAAGCAACGTTGGATAGTCCATTTGGATCATCGTGCCGTTTTCGGAGGGATCAAAAGATCGTGATAAAGAAACATCTTCTCCGTCGTCTTCACAATATGGTAAAAATATTCGAGTCATTCCTAGATTTTCAGTGTCATTCTCTATTTTTTTCTACTTTTTGAATAAAGAAAAAAAACCCGCAGCATGTATGGAGGGCACAATGATTTTGTTTTAGAATCTTTATCCGACATCACTCCCGGTTTTGTCCAAAATCTGAAGCGATGCTCGACAAAACTTGTTTTCTCCATTTCCGAAGAAACTACAAAACCTGACGTGTACGGTTCTGAAATTTTTTCCACATATTTCTTTGAGTTACGTTCTGAGGCCCGCCCCTCCCCCCTCCCCCGCCCCCACAGCGCGTAAGTTTAAGTATTATAGGGTAGCCGTAACATAGAACGAGTCCAACCTTGTCCCACTCTCTCCTATGCAGTTATCGTATACTCCTCTAATATATCCTTTTTCCGAGACTTCTCCAACTCTACAGTTTCCATAACCGAGGTACACTTTGAACACTTGTTTTTTTTCAACAGACTTATTCTTACATCCATTCGGATATTAAAGAGCCCTGAATTTGAAAAATAAATATGCACAGCGGTGTATTTTTCACTGGCATCTTTTTCAACACCAGCCAGTAATATTCTCGAGATGTTTGCTTGAAATATGAAAACGAGACAAGCGCACGATGCGAATGCTCGAGTTGCAACAAAGCGGCTTTGTCACTAAATATGATTGACTCTGACATCTCTTGGAGGAGCAAGAGCAACTCGGCGAGATTGTTATGTTCGGTCCCGCGAGCAAACAAAGATGGTAACAGCCGACACATGCTCCTCACTCTAATCAACATAGAAGACGCCCGCGCACCTAGTCGGAGCTCTGAAAAACTTATCAGCCGCTATGCATGCATATGCAATCGGGCAGATCCCACTTGGCTCATAGTTGAGAAACTCGCTAGACGTATTCGCTGATGCCACCAGCGGCTCTGTGTAGCGTCTCCCGAATCTTCGCGTCGCGAGCTCCTGGTTCAATCTCTCGCAGACTCCGGGTGCTTTTGCGCGAGAGTTGCACGGAACGCCAACTCAATGCGCAGCCAGTAGTGACTTTTTTGTTGATAGAAAAGCGGCAGCAGACCACGTATCCTTGATTCTGTGCACCTCCTCTGTTCTCTTTTCCGACTGGAACGCTGTCGGAGCATCTATTGACCCACATTTGCCCATCTATTCAGGACCCTAGTCTACTCCTTGTCTCGCTCATACGCGCTCCGTCTACTCCCATCTTTCCTGAGTTTTTTCTTTTCTCTCGACTTCCACGGGCTTGGCCTCTCTGCCCTGCGCATTTGAATAACAAGAGAGCCGACAACAAACAGAAACTCACGATTCGTAGGACACTTGCACTCGCACCAGAGGCTTCCACCCGATGCTAACTATTCCAACTCTTTGCTGAGTCAAGGCGCGTACGCGCTCGGCAAGAGACAACTACTGCACACCATCTAGATCAATCATTGTTCGGCTACCACCACGTTGCAGCTCTTTCTTGGCGCTTGCATGTGATTTGCATGAAAGCCTCCGCGGTAGAACAACGGGAAATTTCAGAATATTCTTTCTCCAACTGATGAATGGAAGTTTGACCTACTTTCTATCTCCATTCAGAGAAACTGAAAAGGCTTACACAAAGTGGACCCATGCACTGAATAATTTGATCAGCAGCTCATTTATCGATCAAAAGATAATGTTGAAAGTCTTTCACAGTGAAAGGAGAGAACGAGACGTTCCACTCGAAGAATTGGAAATCTTCTTTCGCCTATGCTCCTAAAT
The DNA here is from genome assembly GCA_030522705.1 of Eretmocerus eremicus. Lineage (NCBI taxonomy): Eukaryota > Metazoa > Arthropoda > Insecta > Hymenoptera > Aphelinidae > Eretmocerus > Eretmocerus eremicus. The sequence goes on from JAPYYZ010004590.1 coordinate 9,143, forward strand.
GTCGAATTTAATGCTGATCAGCTCGATCCATCCATTGGGGAGCTGATCGTGATTTACTCTCTTTTATGAAATCATTCTGATGATTTGCGAAAACGTAGAGAGAACCCGGCCAATTTGAATTTATCAAAGATGGAAAAGTTCGAAAGACAGCTGCTATTTACTTCACCTTGCCTAATTTCTGCGTAGCAAATGAACTTGGTCCTTTTTTTGTTTCTTAACATACTTTCCATTTTGAACTGTGAATGATCACCGAGAATGAAAATACTATTGTGCTTAGCCAGAGCTTACAATGAGTTTTTGTGGGAATAATTGATATTTCGCATGATGGAACAGATGCTGGTGATTTTGTGCCGCTATTCTCAGGACAACCAATATTCCCAACTGTATATTCGTTTTAGGTACACTGTAAAACATTTCGAACCCAGATTTCAACCAACAACCACTGGTTAAGGTTTTTTTTCCAAAGAGTGCTTGAATTAATAAAGAAAAACAGTGGTTCAAATTCAACCCCCAGTTGGAATTCGATCGGCTGGTTGGAGTTTTTTTCCCTAAGAATAGTTGGAATTCATCCGAGTAGTTGAAATACAACCAGGGGGCTGGAAAGATGCCCCAGAAGTTGAGGAAGCATAAGACCCCGGGGATTATTATTGTGCAAGAGAAACGGGTCCAATAAAATTGTGATTCAGAGGTCGTGGACTCTCCTGGTAAGTATAGATGATTCATATCACGGATGACATTCATCACACCCAAATCACTCTTTTTTTTTATCACTCCCGAGTTATAGTGACTTTTTGGATCGAACACCGAAATCACGCCTGATAGAGTCATTTTGGAGAAAATGCAATCACGAGGTCGAAATTCAACCACCTGGTTAAATTTTTCATTCAACCAGTAGTCGGACGATTGATTGGTTTTGATTTGAAGTCAACTCACTTTTTCACAGTGTATCTTCTCTCATTTCGTATTCAAAATTCAGAATTATGACTTGACCGCAATAGTTTTCAAATTTGCATCGACCTTAGTTTGATTGGATTTCTCGAAAGAGAGAGAGAAAAATTTTCGTGTATATGGCAATAGTAATGCATCGAGATTCAATCTTGGGAACTATTTAAAAGTCAATGTTTCAATCTCAGAAAAGTTCAAATCAAGTAGAACAAACTCGAGTTAGTCAGGCGCAGCAGAGCACAACTTGTATTTGTTATTGATTGCATTCAACAGCCATGATCTCGTCATTCAATCTGGGCATATGATTTACTCTTGTAAACTACATCCGGTGCGCCTTCGTAAACTACATCCGGTGCGCCTTCGAACAATATTCTGTTCATTTAATATTGATGAAATCCAGATTCGAGACGTATTTTTGACGATTTCGTTTTATACGGTGAATCGGTGGAGAATGATGTTTTATATAACCTGAACACGATTAGAGTTATCAAAACCTTGATTAAGTGCACTTTGATAAGGTTTGAAGATTTTAAATCCACGTAACTTTGACGGAAAGAGTTTTGACAAGATGAAACCCACCACGAATTGAAGGGTTCGTAGAGAACTTCGAGCCAGCCCAAGACTGGGTCATTGGACCCGGCGGAAGGCCTCTAAAAATAGGTTAGAAGAATTCAAATCCACATATCTTCAACTGGGATAGTTTTGACAACATGAAACCAACCATGGGTTCAAGGGTTCGTCGAGAACTTCAAGCCGGCCCAAAACTGGGTCATTGTACCCCGCGGAAGGCCTCTAAAAATAGGTTAGAAAAATTCAAATCCACATATCTTCGACTAGGATGAGTTTGACAACATGAAACCCACCATGGATTAAAGGGTTCGTCGAGAACTTCGAGCCAGCCCAAAACTGGGTCATTGGACCCGGCGGAAGGCCTCTAGAAATAGGTTAGAGAAATTCAAATCCACATATCCTCGACTAGGATGATTTTGACAACATGAAACCCACCATGGATTGAAGGGTTCGTCGAAAACTTCAAGCCAGCCCAGAACCTGGTCATTGGACCCGGCGGAAGGCCTCTAAGAAAAGGTTAGAAAAATTCAAATCCACATATCTTCGACTGGGATGGTTTTGACAACATGGAACCCACGATGGATTGAAGGGTTCGTCGAGAACTTCAAGCCAGCCCAAAACTGGGTCATTGGACCCGGCGGAAGGCCTCTGAAAATAGGTTAGAAAATTTCAAATCCACATATCTTCGACTAGGATGATTTTGACAACATGAAACTTACCATGGATTGAAGGATTTGTCGGAAACTCCAAGCCAATCCAAAACTGGG
>JAPYYZ010004591.1:0-10425 GCA_030522705.1 Eretmocerus eremicus
TTAGATGAGGAAAAGTTCAGTGGACCATGATTAAGCTGGCTGGAGCGAAGGAGAGAATCAGTGTCCAGAGAGTGATCTTAGTAAAAAATGGTGAAAAAAAGACTCAAAATGGTCCTTCTTTAGGGTTGTGAATCTCAAATTAGGAGGCCCATTCGCACAAACTCTCTGAAATTCCTCCATTTCTCACAAAAACGAGACAGTTCCCAAAGTTTCATCAAAATCTGTGATCCGCAAGGTTGGTGCTCCCCTTGTTAGTTTGTACCATTTCAATATCTTCACGATATCAAATGATATATTGCAACAACTTATTACTATAAAAATTCACACTCATCTTGCCCAAGTATAATATTACTTTCGTGTCTTAATTGATGTATTTATTACTTTCAACCACTCATTCAAATCAAACGAGCATATTATCCGGTGAACTTGGGACAAAAAAATTAACAAAATGATCAAAGACGAGCACAATAAACCCACCACATAAATCAGATAATCTGTTGTAGATACGCAGGGACTCCGAGTTTCTACATTGCAAAACCCTCAGATGGAGCTCGACGCTTGCAGCTATGAAACGAGATTCAAACCATCGAAAGCGTAGTTTAATTACACGTATAATGTAGGACAATTGATTATTTCTTAAACTCATTGTTGAGTAAGAATTCGATATGTACAGCAATATCTCTTAATAATAATATACGATTTTTAAGGAAAATAGCTTCTTTTGTTATTCCCCATTTTTGATCCTTTGAATCGCATTATGTTTATTTACAAGAGAGGATAAGAATCCAGGATTTCATATCCCAGTGATTAGAACTGTATCTTGAATTTGGCCAGCAGCTATTCCTTGTAACATCTCGTTTCACTTTGAGATGATTGTAGAACTGCCATGCTTTCACTCTAGTCGTCGAATTGTCATCAATGTCGAGGAACAGCATTCTCAGATCTTTCTGCAAATTCTGAAAATTCCAAAGAAAAACGAGTAAATGTCTTGAACAGATATGAAATGAGTGATTTCATACGATCTACCAAATGATCTTGAAGTATTTCATACTCCTGAACGTTACACAAATGAGTTTTGAATTAGAAACTCAAAACAGAGCTGAGAGGAAAATGAAAAAGCACATGGCATGAGACGCCATTGCTGTGGATGACGAATTTTTGCTCAATACTCTGCTTTAGAGCATGCATGTATATACTATATATATATCTCAGAACTACTTTGTAAGATAAAGTTCAAAGATATCGAGGGGTTTGTCAAGCAGAGAACAATTGATGGATCATTGAAAGCATTCATCGAGCACATTATGGTATTTGCTATGGTACCTTTCAAATAACTGTTGAGCTCATTTTCACTAAAGCAGCACCGTAAATCTATTGGCTTCACTCCTTGGAAAATGGCAACGATACTTGGTTTCAAATTGTAGAAAATTAGTGGTTGACCTCTTCTCGCGAAATCTTCAATGAGGCCCTTCATACCCTGAAAATGAAGTAAAATTTGTTCACTGATCATCACTATTCATTAATTCAATCAGGCGCTTAAAGAAGATCTTAGAATTAATGGGACTCAGCCATCTTCAGAGACTTACATGGAGAGGTTGTCATATTTGAGAAACGGATTCGGCAGAAACTTTGGGAATTGTTTTCTTTTGGTGCCAAATGACGATATCCAAACCAGCAAATGATCAAGCGCTTCTGAGCTCTACAGGCTGTGACACTAGCATTGCCCGTATTTATTTTTGTAGATATCACTTTTCCGCATTGGCCTACATGTGCAGTGCTAATGCCGCAACTTGTAACTCAGAAACTTTGAGCATTGGCAAGAGCGGCATTAGACATCGTCTTTTGATACCAAAAAGAATCGATTCCCAAAGTTTCAGCCGCATCCGTCCGCCAAAGATGATAACTCTTTTTTTGTTAGAACGATACTATTTCGTAAACGGGTAACTCATTTGATTCTTTTTCATCAAATCTTGCGCGTTTTTTGCTTTTATTATTCTCGATCCTCCGACTCTTCCACCAATTTGACCCTCAAACTTAAGAAAATACCGAGCTTAGTAGCCTTACAAATGGTTTTTGAATTATTACGAACACAGCTCTGAGCCTCATGAAAAATAGGGATTCCCAACGCATGAGCTTTTTATAAGAGTATTTTCGTAAACTAAGGCATAGCTTGAAACATTTTCATCCTCAGCGCAACACAATTTGTGATGAGCGTGTGAGTGAACTTACAGTGATTATAGATCATCTTTTTAAGCTTTCGAAAATCTTCACAAATAGGTATGTCCGTAGAGATTTTTGGTCATTCTTCACGAGAAACTTATAATTTTGATGATGATACGCGTGCAAACCTTTAATTACACTCCTTTGTATTGAAAATAGCTGCACAGTAAATGCACAATACAGGACGATCGCAAGTATAACGTATTCTTTCAGAACTTTTGAACTGACCGAACGGTTTTGAATATCTCATCTCTCAAGATAGTGTCTTATATGAATAGCTCTGAATTTAGGTCACATTCGGAATGGCAGCAAGTTATCAAAATAGGTCAAGTAAGAACGCCAACTTCCTAGATGAAAAATCAAAAAACAGTGGAACAGTTCCGAAAAATGTACTGTCACGCCATCAAAACGTTGGAAAAGTTTACTTAGCTTAGATTATTAGATTGGAAATACAGATCAATTTGAGGAGCATCGCGTCGCACAATGCAGAATAAAGTATCGTAGTCGCACAAGTTTACGTTCGTTGTCAGATAGATAAGCGAGTGATTAGCGAGACTCGATGAGAAATAAATGGTAACAACTCATTTGTGAAGTTCGATCACTCCACAATCAAATCGTTAATGGTTTTCTAGGTGGTATTAAAATAATCGAAAAATGTTCCGAGTTTTTAAGGGGCAGTGGAGAATATTCTAATTTGGGTCAAAATTATTCGAGGGATGTGTGGGACTTAAAGTCGCAAAGTTAAACTGCATCTCTGCGAGGTTGGTTCCACATACCTTGGCAGCTGTGAAGTCAGCAGCCTGAATATGCGTCGAGTCGATAACAACTGGTACATCGGTGCCTTGCTTAGATCCTTGCTTGCTAATCATTGATCTCACGTATTCCACACTTGGAAATACGAGGCTGCGATCGGGGGTGATGACTAAATAATCCAAGCCTCCGGTGCTCTAGAGTGGAAATAAATCGCGATCATTTCTTTACTTTTAGGCCACGAATACAATTCAATTTGGTTTGTGAAAAATTCTCCATCGGAAGCGAAATGAACTATATCACCCACATGGGTGGAAAAATCACATGAGATCTGCAGATTACCTAAATTCAAAGGAAATAGTTCATGTCAGCTTGTCGTTACGATTCATGTAGTAAAATATCAGAGACATCGCCGTTCTCTTTGATGCCTCCAAGGTCGTAATAAAAGATGAGGAAAGATGGCAAATTTTGAAAACCTCAAATATACGCTAACCTTGTAATTTTCGCTACGTTTCTCAACATATCAAGAGTACAAAAGTGGCACTCTTGCAATCTCTCAAGTGTAACTGATTTTTGCGAGGTTTTTTGTCTTTTACATTTCTAAAACATGAGTTTTCCAAATGAGGCAATGTGAATTACATCCATGTACTGGAATCCATAACTTCCATTTCACAAATGGGTACTTCTGTTCTGACTACACTGGAAGATTTGAATTTTTCTTATTATTTCAGCTCTCCAATGGGTTTTTCCATCTTCAAAGTACTGTGTACGCGCGAAATGAACAGACAGTGAAATGAAAGGCGAAATTATTTGGATTAAATTGCGATAAATATTTGAATCAGTTTGACCACACTGTAAGTGAATATTTACTTATACAATCATGTGATCAGAAGATGAGTTATAGGAGCAAATCTATTGGAAACTTACGGTTGCCTTGCTCATTCGGAGAGAGGGTCTAGCAGATGCATACAAAAGAAACAGCAAATTGATGCCGATTCCAATAACGATTCCAAGCTCTAGCCGTATGAGCAAACAGCTGAGGAATGTTGCCACTGCTGGTATAAGGTCGATCTCTGCAAGAGATAGAAGAGTAACGTATGTGACTAATACGTATGGATTATCGATAGTATAATCTCGAAGCTGACTCGAAGGAAATCAACGCATAGATCACGAGTAAGAGCAGAGGAGTTACTGTAACTTTCCCCTAGATCTTTTGCTCGTATAGTTGCATAAAGTTCTTTTAGTTGATCGGCCGATTGACCTTTCAATTCTAGAGTATCTACTCCATGGGTAATGAATCCTGATCCGGGGATTCTCCTGAGCAAAGCCAAAGTGTATATTCGGGCGTGAAATGTGGCGCTGTTCCAGAAATATCCATTGAAGTGATCAAATTGCGTCGATTAAGTCAAACTCGATTTTATCCGGGGTCTGAATTCTCCCAACAAGTACGGATTCAGCACCTGAACGTAAAAACACAGACTACGTATTGACTCCTCGCATTGCATCTGGATGCGACGGTTCATGTCTCCAAGACCTGACCTGATGGATACAAACCACGGTACAAGGCGACACTGGTTCCAAAAGCAGTGTCCCCAAGAACCCATAGAGAGCATACCCGCATCCTCACTTCCTCTTATTGTGGGGTTGTTTTGAGTTTGGCAGAACGTGAATCGCTGTCTGGACATATCAAAGTGCTTTGGGTTGCTTTGGGTGCGGAATATAGTGGAAATTTCTTAATTGATACACCCTCAATCTTTACGACGGAATAATGTATTATGTCCGTGTACAATGATTATATGCCGTCAGGATCCACATTTACTGTAATAGAGATTGAAACATGCCGTCTTAATTCCAAAGTAACAATGCTAGAAATCCTTTTTCAGCGGTGCAATCTAAAATGGTCGACTTCAAACGAAAGATTTAGATTGCTCATTGTGAAAATTTATATGTATCTTGTCCTGTTTGCAGGACTGTTTGAGGCACTGGAGACTCATGTCTCTCGCCTCAAGTGGGTGCACGCGCACAGAGCGGAATTATACTGAAATTCAGCTGGAAGAAATATCCGCAAGTCCACGACTTGGGTGATAAGTTTTATCATCTAATGTGTATGTGACATAAGCATTTCCTCGGCTCGAACCCCCGACTTCGGAGTATCACTTTGAGCTGAAATCACCTTAATTGCAAGCTGTAGCCTTATATTTCATTACATGGACATTCGCTAAACTTTGAAGGAAAAAGAATGGCTGATTAGCACTACTTGGAAGCTCGAGCAAGATGATTGGAAATTCGAGTCAACAGTCATAATGACTTTGAATCGCGCATAGGAAAGAGATTAACTCTTACATCGATGAACCTCTTCTCCTGTCAGCTCACTTCCTCGGATCTCAACTTTGGTTGTATAATCATCACATGCGTATGCTAGGCTTACTTTTTGTCCTCCACATTGGCTTGACGACTTGAATTTCGACCATGAAAACGACGGCTGCTATGATGACTGCAGCCAGAGCTGCCTTAGGTATGTAGTTGAGGTAGGGCGTGAGGAACTGCAGCGAGACAAGGACGAGGATGCCCGTGTAGACGCCACCAAGGGTAGTTCTCACACCCGACGAGTGGTTCACGGCGCCGCGGCTCAGGCCGCCGCTCACGGGCATCGACGACACGAACGACGAGACGATGTTGCACACACCGATGGCCATCATCTCCTGGGTCGCGTCGATCGGCTTGTCTTCCGCTGCAAATGTGTTTTTCAGCTAATTAACCACGAGTGATTTCAAGGCTAACTTCGAGTCGTCTACTTATTCTGACATCGGAATTATTACGGCCTCGTTTGTATTAATTCAAGACGTCTGCCAAACAACCGAGTCCTCTAGGGGCCGAGAGCACGTGGAATTGTTACAAATACAGGAGAACGTGCTTATTATTTGCGGGACAAAGTTCCCAAATAGGCCTGCGGATAAGGAATCCGTGAATACCATAGCATTAGTTGGATGGTGAAAGTAGGGATACGTCCCAGAGTCTGTGTATTTATACCAGGAGGTACACTCTCGAACAACCTGAACGGTCCTGGAAATGACGGTCAGTTACGGTTCGAGATCTTCTGTCTCACTCGCACTTATAGGTTAGGGTGTACGGGTGCGAGTGAGACAGAAGATCTCGAACCGTCACTGGCCGTCATTTCCAGGACAGTTCAGGTTGTTCGAGAGTGTACATGAAATGAACAAAGTGCAATTTATTTTGACCCAATAGAACAGAAGAAATGTGTCTTTCAACTTTGTTTCATCTAACGAACCACTGCTTTTGAATTTTTTCAAAATCTCTTACTAGTCCCTCATAACCTTGGTGCAGTGTCAGATTTGGATCATGATTCAACGGTAAACCGATGGCTCTAGCACCCATAAGACTAATTATGTCTGATGGTGAGATCACTCTACCACAAGGTCCTCAACAAACCCATTATTTTGCTTTTCTCTTCCAAACTCATTAGTTTTCGACATTTTTTGAAATTAGGCTTTTTCGATGCTAAAGTACACTTCAATGGAAGAAATGCCTTGATTTTGACAGAAATTCCATGCTCGAGGAATTGGGAAAAAATTTTTTTGACAGAGACTGCATGGCTCCGACATGGCCTTGAAGTGCGTAGAATTACTCAAACGGGATTCTGCTGTAGGTCAATCGAAAGCTGAGGCTCTTGACTTTTGATTTATGGCTTATGAAAATTGAGTTTCTTAGAAGAATAGCATTTAGTCGGAGTGAAATTCATTGTGTGGCCGAGCTACCCTAATGAGGACCTAACTTGGCCACACTTCTTCAATTGCTCTCAAATTTGAGCAGAGCAGTCCAATCGAGCTCTACTTTACTGCAATCGAAAGCTGACATTCCAAGCTTCCAAATGAATTGCGAGATGAATTAAGTTGGATCAGGGGCCGTCGAGGTGGTTGCCAGTTATAGGAGAAACCATGACGAAAAAAGTGAGAAGTGTTGCAAGTCAAACCCGGCAGACGGTAGTGGGAATCATTGCTGTAGTCAGTGTTGCGTGTGTTCAGGCGCGGATTGAACAAAACATGGCGTCGAGGAGGGCGGTGAAATGTCGTGGAAGCGTATGGATCACCGCTCAAACTTGCTCAAACTCGTCTGTTCATGTGCCCACTGGCTGATTGGGTATATCTAGGGGTATTTTGAGATGATTAATGAAGTAACTTGGTGGATCAAGCCTCTGAAATGTCGCGATAAGAAAGACTCGAGACGGCTCCTATGTAGCCCAATGCTACGCAGTACCTTCCTCGACGCCATGTTTTCTTCAAGTTGCGCCTGAACACGCGCAACCGGGCGACAGCGGTGATTCCCAATGATGCGGCTATCACTCAAATCGAGAGAGAATGTGAGTTGTTAAAATGAAAAGTGAAAAATGAAAATAGTTGAAAAATGAAAAGTGTGGTCGTCAAAGGCTGGGCTTTTCTCAGAGCGAGCTGAGGGCTTGTCGGGGCATTGGGTACACTGTAAAAAGGTGGTTGAAAATTCAACCAGAAGTGTCAACCACGTGGTGAAAAATTCAACCAGCGGTTGGAAGAAATTTTCAACCACTGGTTGAAGTCTTGTTGTAAACCACTGGTTCAAATGTCTTTGTCAACCACTGGTTGAAATTGCAATTACGTGGGTGACATTTCTTCCTGACGTTTGAATGCTTATCGAGGACAGGAAAAGTTAAACTTACGTAGCGCTGGATGGAGTCAGGACAAGTTTTCCAAAGTTCCCGAAATTAAAAACGAAAAATACCGCGGGATAGAAAAAAACGTCAACCAGTGGTTGTTTTTTGACCCTCAACCAGTGGTTGAAGTTTTTGCCCAAAATTTTCACAGTGTATATAACGAGCGAGGGCGTGTGCTCACGGAAGGCCTTGGCGATGGCGATGGTCTCGAGGATGCTGAGCAGGGGTACGACGAGGCAGCCGGAGCCCATGACGTTGGCCATGTCGAGGATATCGTAGGTCTGGTTGCCGATGCTGCCGTGAAAGGGCGGCGCTCCGATGTCGGGCAGGCCCTGCTTTACGTGGCCGGTGAGCACGACCGGCGAGCTGCCCAGCCGCTCTTCGAGCAGCCAGCAGAGCAGCGCGCACGACACCACGACGATTATGTTGCGCGCCGTCGACACCAGCCACAGCAGCTTCGCCAGCCAGACCCGGGCCACCGACGGCCGCTTCGACGTCTCCTCGATCAGCCGCACGTCCTTCACCTTCTGCGGAATTTAGTGTTCAAATTAGTAGCTGGCTCGCTGGCTTGGGGGGGTTTTCACCCTGCGGCGCTCGCAATGGAATTATGAGCGCACAGGGGCCTTATTACGACTTTTGAGCGTTGCAGTCTACCCGCTAACTGTACACCAAAATCGCACACCTACGCACTCACACATTCTGATTAGTGCATTTGTGCGTGCGTCGATATGTGGCGTCGGTTTAGCGTTATAACTGTATAGAGTCAGAGTGTAGCCGCTAGACAGTCGTAATGAGGCCCCGCACGGGTAGCTCTGACCCTTTCGAATTTCAACAGCCTCGTGATTCCGAGCAGGATGATCGTGGCACCCGATCCCTTGTCATTTAATTTATCTTGAGCTCTTCAACGCTGTCGAACAAATCAAACTCAAGTATAACGTCGCGTGCATACTATTACTGGAAAAATTTTCTGTCGTCAATGGGAAATAGAGTAAAGACCTTGATTCCATATCGCGCGACAGCGCTTTTGAAGATCCAAAATCCGCGATAAACACGATACTTCGCGAATTGCACAACGAGATTGCGTATCTCAAACTTTGCAGAGAAAACAATGCAATTTTTAGTAATGATGAGCATTACGAACTCCTATACCGGCACTAACACGTGCGTCACAATGACAAACATCGTTTCTTAATCTGCTCTACGAGTTGCTACGGGCGACGCATCGTTAGAGTTATTATTTGATTCCGGCTCATTATTTGACTTGTTAGACGAAGTGATACGATTCACGACCACTTTCAAAAAACTGCACACTTGACGATTTTACTAGCTGTTTTCCTAGAATGCCTAGTTGCATCTTTCACTCTGGGCTGAAAATAAAAGTGGGCATTCTAGTTAAACAGCTAATCAACTTCCAACCCAGGACGAGATTTCGGAGCTTTGGAACTTCGATACTGAAACATATAGGAAAATCCCATCAGAAAAGGCCGTGACCCCCGGATCACGGGTGGGGGGGGGGGGGCAGTTCTATGTGTGTGACGTAAAGAACGAGATAGTTATCAGAGGCTGCCAGATTGAAAGTTGATTTGTAACTGTCTATTGAAGCGTGAGAAAAAAATTCCCCGTCGGTGCTTTTCAGAGCGAACATCAACATGTATCTCAACTTCATGAGTGTTTTCATTATAATTAAGATGTAGTAAATCTTCACTTGTATGTATTCGTGCGTGACAAGGTGTTCTGCGGGAATCCATAAATAATGCGCAACACATCATAAAAGCCATAGAGATACAAAGAAAACTCACACGCAAGATCAACAGCACGACCATGCAGGCGATTCCAAGGACAGCATCCCACAGTCTTGTTTCTCCAATATTCTCAAAAATCTTGGTCCAAACATGAATGAACTTTCCACCACTAATACTTATGCCAAGGATGTCTTTCACTTGGCTCGTTGCAATTATAATAGCTGCGGCTGACGTGAAGCCGACCGAAACTGGGCCCGATATGAAATCGATCAAAAAACCTGAAAAAGTTGAGTTGTGTGGATTTTCTATGAAGGTTACTGCCGTTGGTATGCTTCTATAGTAGTTTGATAGCATATGAAATGCAAAGTGAATCTCACTGGTGCATTATTTCCACGTGAAGTATGGACGATTTTTTTCAGGTTTCAGAATTTAAGAAGAGTGAATAATTCATCAATAAAATTTTAACTCTCGAAAGTGAGCTAGAACTACTCACATTCGATTCTACACCCCACGAGGTCGAGCTACCGCAAAACGAGAAAAAAAATGTTTGCGAAGTCGTGACGGCGTGCACCAATCAAGGCTCATCCCTTCACCACACGAATGCCGTCAACGGCCTTGCATTTTGTTTGCTATTTGAGAAATTCTTGGCCCACCTCGATGCACCTCAAAACTAGTCGGTAATCTCGAGAATATAATATGTAAGCTACAATATAGAGACTCATTGGAATGTCCATGAGCCAAGTTATTTCTACTCTAAGCAGACAAAGAGTACTGAGCAATCTTGCTGAGAGCTTGTTACATTCGCATATTGGTTGAAAAACCACTATCTTCTAGCTCCCAGATATCCAAACGAAGCGCTCCTTCATGCACCTTCAAATGGCATGAGTCTACTTGTCATGCATTTAAGGCCATGTCGTAGCCGTGCATCCGAAGCGTGGGTAGCCGTTTTCGCGGCATTTCCCATTATTTTCGAATCTTTCAGAGATTTGGATCAAAATAAAAGAGAGA
>JAPYYZ010004592.1:0-10424 GCA_030522705.1 Eretmocerus eremicus
GTGGGGTATTGTCTCTTCATTTTAGACCTAGTACACCCTAATTCAGACTAAATCTGATTTTTCTCATCTCTGGGGACTGCTATATAGTGAATGGGTTAACCGGGGTGGGTGAGCATGGCTTGCCTAAGCCCGCCCTACAACCGCCAGAGGGAGCTTCGGGTCCTGGGACTTTGGCAGCTCCTCAGCCCCAGCCACTGGTCGGTTGGAGGCGGGACTCGGGTGCACTTAGCTGCACCCGACGCCCGCCCCCAGCTGATCAACTACAAGGGGAAAGTCTTTCTCCGGAGGCTGACAACCTCCCGACTCCAGTCACGCGTCAGCCAGAGCGCTTAGTCGGCGCAGGCATTCATCCGGTGGCCACGGCAGCCAAAATGCCCAGAGGGTCACACGAGGCCTGAGAGATCTGGCAGGGCTCTTCGAGAGCCCGCCACGCATCCCTAGACCTGCTCGACACCTCGCCGATTCGGAGCGGATAAACCCCGACTCCGCGATCAAAGGCGGCCGTAGGTGGAAACAGGCCCACTGCCCCTCCACCGAGGGCTGCACCAGTCCAGGCGCCGCTGGCTGGTCCACTTCGGTAGTTGGCTGAGGAAGGAGCGGATCATCATCGGATGATGCTTGCATCATCGGGGGATGATTGCGGCTGACCTCCCCAGCTGACTTGCTTGCGGGACGAATCCCTGCCCCGCACCCATCGGGGCCCCCGGGTAGAGGCTGTCAAGTTGGGAACCGAGGGTAAAGCCATAAACTATTAGACTCCCTCTCTTTTTCTTCGATAGAATCAATTGCCAAGTTTGTAGAACTCGAAAGTATCTGATTGTGTCCAAATTTTTTTGGTATTGCCGTTGAATCTGTGTAAATATTTGAAATTTGACTGTCTTGAATGAATGCTCATCATACCGTGTCTGATGTACAATCAGCATCAAATGACGGTGTCGGGCTTCATTGAATTTTCTCTTCAACTAAGACGGAGAGTTTCCGATACAATTCTGTGCAAATTGTGAATGAATATCAAATTCAACTTCACATACTTCATGATCATATATACGCTACATAACTTTCTCCGATCCAAATCACGTGAGCCTCTTGGAGTGGTTGAAAGAATCATAAATTTCATAGCCATACTCCCCTAACGTGAGAAGATGTACGGTGAATTGGGGTATTCTGAGGCTTCTTCAAGTTTTGGTATAACTTTGGATCGATGAACCATGCCGAAACGGAAGAAATCCGAGAGATAATCATCGCACCTTCGTTATCCACTATCCAAAATAAGCCTCAAACTATCCCGGGTTGCTCGAATTTTCCACATTTTCGGGAATGAGCGTGTCGATCCATTCGGGCTGGATTGCACGATTCAATCTATCCGTTTGCTAACCTTCTCATCACATGGATTACGAGCTCATTCACTCTCCGTTGTTATGGCGATACACGTGAAGAGCTTTACAGCACTTGACCCAAGAGTCGTAACTGTAGGAGTATTTCAAGAGTTTTGTGCTCTGAAATATCGTACAAAACTACGTGCGGATTGGTAGTTTTGGTCCAAAGGACTTATGGCCCTCGCTTCGCTCGTGCCATAAACAATCATCCGTATACACGTATCTATCTGCAAGCGCAGTATCGTAAAAAAATATTCTCAACTATGACGGTAGAGTACACAAATTTATGATAGTAAATGCTGCAATAGAGATAGCACTTAGAACCAACGCGTACAGTTACTGTTACTATATCGCAGGTTGCGGGCACAACACTGCTAAAGTTGCACCCACTATGTGTGTAGTGTGAGGAATCATGATATAATATGTGCGAAGTTTACTATATGTATAGTAATAGTTACTATCTTATAGTGACAGTTACGATTTATGGCTCTCAGTGCATTTACCTGAAAACAGTCGTCAAACAATGAAAAAGTTCCACGTCTTGGCACCTGCTCTTTCAGATTCTATCCAGACCGGTGCATCGTAGGAAAGACTGTTGCTAGGCCCCCATTCCTTCGGAATGCATCGCATGCATTCGATGCCTACTAACTTGCATCCTGACTTTGGATTGGCTCCGAAGCCTGGACAGATTTGGTCATGGATGTGGATCTTCACTATATTGTGTTAACTCGAGGCTTGCAGCTGCCTCTTGTCAGAAGCTTTGTTGCGTACATATATTCCTAGCTGATAGCTAGGTCGGTTACATGATACTACAGATTTTGTGAATGGTCCCATAGGTTGAGACAGAAGATTACGCGAGTAACTAGTATGATCAATAACCATTACTAAATATGGAAGTATCTAATAGGGGGTCCCGTATTGTTCGAGTTTTCGTGGATCGGATCACTTTGGATGGATATCAGGTAGGAATATTCATTTACCAATCATGCATATCGTCTCTACATAATTCTTCCTCCGAGGAATCTGTTTCATCATTGCTGTCACTGAATACCGAGCTTATCCGCCCATGATTGATGAGTCGATCGAGAAGGAAATTTCTGTCCCTTGAAGCTTTGCCAAGTTGACGCTGTGTTGAACGGAGGATTTCTTGGAAGCACTCGTTCTCCTGCATGCAGAAAGAAACTATTATTTCAAGCTTAAGTGATTCCCAGCAAAGAAGGTGCATAATCATCTCAATTCGCTGTCCAATTGACTTCATAGACCAGAGCAGAACGAATAATGAGCTGGAATGATCATGGTATATGATGCATGGAATGATTCATCATCTAAAATAGCGGGGCGACTCTCACTAGCGGAAGACTTCCGCTGATGGAAAAGTGTAGATGGTGATCTCTTGCTACGCGCATATGAGCGATTCTACAAAAATTCCAACAATTTGCCGTACCACCCACTATCTCCAAGGAATCGAGCTACGATTATCGGGGGAAAAATTCATTTCGATAGATTTTGATGTATCCAGATATGTACACTATCAATTGAACACCTGACAGAGCTTGGTTTTCTTCAAAAAAGTCCGGAACCTCCGTTTTGAGGGGTCTTCCGAGCGTACTCGCCCGATTCGAAACATTTCTCAAGGCTACCCCCAGAATGACGTTGGCTCGAAAATTCCGAAAAAATCCATTGTTACCTAAAACTCTTAGATTTTCGAAGAATTCAGTTTCAGATGTCTGCCTAAATCGCTGCATACGCAATCTGATAAATAGGAGGCGTAACCGAGTTCTTCCAAAAATAACCACATCTCCACTCCAAGTGCCATTGAAGAATAACATTCAGAATGAAATTATGACCGAAATATATGATGGAAGCATCGATAAAAACAAACCATGTTCCGTTTCGCTTGTGGATCTACGATCACCTGAACGAAGATTATAGCTCCCGAAAGGTCTAAAAGCAAGTGCGCCAATGCCTTGGAAAAAGGTTTTATTTGTACCGTAAAGGCGGTATAGGAGAAACAGAGTCTCGAGAAGTTCTGCTAACTTTCTTTCAACTGGAGAAGATTAGCTCAAAATATTTCGCCAGGCCCGCTCCGCATTATTTTCCACATAATAGCATAAAGCAGAGTGAGCTGCGTGTGATTCAGCTTACGAATATGCTAATTCTACGTTTGTACTGTACAATTTCGGTTTCGTGGACTATTGAGTTGCAGTAAGGTGTAATGAGTGCGAGTGAGTCAGAGATACGCGCGCTCGCAACGTGAAGAGCTGCATACGACTGCAACTGCGTGGTGTGCCGGGATTAGCTGTGCGGACTGGAGCATCAAGCTTCCGATCGAAAGAAGCATGAGCTCAAGTCCCGGTGTCGTCGCACTTTTTCCGCGATGCACAAAGGAGAATCAAGACGTAACAAACTGGTGTCAGAAAATTGACCCCGATCATGAAAGGACTGTCTACTCTGAGGATGATGAACGATGATAAATAGGTGGCGCTGCCCACGCGTAGATCAGCTGTACCGACAAGATGGACTCGGGATCTACATAGACGACGAAAAGAGATCAACGACATGAAGTACAAACGATGCGGATATCGTCGATTCCGGCCTTGGGGTATGTCACGTGTGCGAAAGAGTCAGCGATACTCGCGCTCGCAACGTCAAGAGCTACGTACAACTACAAACGCGCAGTGTGGCGGGATTAGCTGTGTGGACTAAAGCATCAGTTTTCCGATCAGAAGAAGCATGGGTTCGAGTCCCGGTGCCGTCGCACTTTTCTTGCGATGCACGAAGGAGAATTAAGACGTAACATGAAGAACTTCCGTGAACACGATTTCATGAAATTCATGGCAACTAGAACGAGACGCGGGAAGGGGTTGGAAGGGACAGGGAAGCAGGAATTCCGAGAGCTCATGTCAGCCGTACATATTCATTTCTGTATGTTTGGAGGAGCGCGGAGGGGGGGGGGGTGAAAGCTCTGCAGATCATCCACACCGTTGATCTGGTCGATTCCAAGTCAAAAAGAATATCATACAACACGAGAATGATTATTTCAATTCAATCATTCTTTCATGTGGTTTTGTGTATAATGGACTCTTTGTGAAATTCGGTGGTTTCTTCTACCGTTCATCATTAAAAAAAATGTTATCACCTGTGAACGTGAACTCTCTTCATTCTTCCATCTAATCTAAAC
Source organism: Eretmocerus eremicus (assembly GCA_030522705.1). Classification (NCBI taxonomy): domain Eukaryota; kingdom Metazoa; phylum Arthropoda; class Insecta; order Hymenoptera; family Aphelinidae; genus Eretmocerus; species Eretmocerus eremicus. Next base: position 4,558 of record JAPYYZ010004592.1, read on the forward strand.
AAGAGTTCTTTTCAACCATCTCTCGAGCCTAGGAGCGTTCTAATACTCAGAATGACAGGGTGCGGACGCAAAGGGGTTTTTCAAGCTTTGAACGGATGTAAATGACAAGCGCTATTCAGAATCGAGTTGACAGGAGCAGTAAATCTGGAGGGTTGAAAAATGAACAATAAGACGTGAATGGTCTCAATCTTATCGGATCCATTTGTATCTTTCACAATCCGGATCAGTGTCGAATAGCATATCAGAACGCTAGAATAGGCTCGGAATTTCAGCTTCTTGCAGTCTTTTCTACCAAGATCAATTCATGTTCTGTTGAAATGATATATCCCAGGGTATTATAGCTGGGAAATTTCGCCAACACTCAGGGGCAGCACTATTTGTGTCGTTTGAGAGGTTCAGGTTGTATAAAAAATTCTTTCGATTCATGTAAAGTACGGATCTTTGATTTTTGTGCATTACAAGAACAGCATCTTGCCGAAGTGATTGACACATACCTTTCTATACATTTTGAAGATGTTAGAAATCAGGAGAATTTGTTCCAGGCGTCTGCGTTGAGAAAAAGAAAGTTCTCCCGAGAACTCAAATGTTGAGAGTTCTGTAGAATCGCTGAAATGAGTGATCACTCCGATCCCTCAACATTTGACTATGTCAGGCAGTGAGGACACAGAACACTTCATTCCCAGGTATTGCATGGCACATGAATGAGGGTTTCTTTTTGACTTCTCATTTTTGGGAACATTTTTCTCCGACGCAGGCTCCCTGAGAAAATTTCATACGGTTTCCAGACCTTGAAAACAAATCAAAAAAGGAGACCCGGCATCTTGCATAACTTTGACTCTTTGGAGTAGAGGTTCGGCAAATTACAGTACATTTGGGGGGATATTGTGCAAATTCAAGAGGAATACTCAAAATTTTTCTCATCGAGTGCAGATAGTTTGAAATCGGAGGAGCTTGAGTGTGATTCTAAGTAATCGAGCGCCACGTGACGTCATTGGATACGATTATCGGATGCTGTTACAGTAAACATATGATCTCATGTGATTTTTCGCAACTATCTCCAAATTCCTGAGAGAAAAAAGTCGATGTGGCCAACGAAATAGAGGCTAATTTCACCTCAGACCAGGCAGCGAGATTACTTGGAGTCGTGGATTTCGCTAGTAATGGAATGTATGTTCGTATAGACAGAATCAGAGGATACGTATTGTTTTGTATGGCCCAGATCCGCTTCTTTTCGGAACTATCTGAATTCTTCGATGAGGGCCGAAGTAACAAATCACGTGGAATTGGCAATCTAAGATCGGTAAAGATGGAATATTTTCGAATCTGCTCAATATATTCTCACGAATCTTGTTGGGTAGCATTATGTGAGTGATACCCAATAGAACGGATCCGCTATCATGCAAGAATAGTCAAGAATAGCAGCTGAAATATGTTTCATATAAGAATTGATAAGCAGTCCACATCTCGCAGGCGCCATCGTCTATCTTGCTGGAACTCTCTTTGGAGGTACTTGAATACAGGAGAACGCAGCTGGAATTCGTTATATATTCACTAGAAACTGCGTATAGGAGATGAACGATTTTTTTAGGGGACAAATTTTCCCTCATTCTTTCCCAGGGGACATGACATACGATCAGAACTATTCGACCAAAAATGGCAATGGTTGTTATGTTATAGATTCGAATTATATTCATACACCTTTCGAGATCTTCCATGTTCTGAATGATTGCCCTAGCATTCTTCAAAATTGAGAAGCAATTCATTGCCCCCCCCCCTCCCATGGTGAGACCGTACCCTAATAACGGTTTAAGCATTTGATTCCAATCTGAATTATTTTGCAATCGAAAAAATTCGTGTTGGATTTCACTACATGATGTCCGAGGAATCGAACTCTATGGGGGAGCGTAATTGTATTTGATACTCAGAGTGCATCCTCCTCTACGCCTGTATAGCAGTCCTTGCCATTCCGATTTTCCTTTGACTATCTTCGGAAATCTCAACTTTTTAGGCATCAGAATTCCAAACGTATGTAAAGGCTGGAACTCTCTGGCACTTCGCTCCTTTCTTTGATCGGAATCTTGTTCGATTCAAGGCACTCATTTCGAGCAGAAGTATTGCCCCAGTGTCATCGAATACCACTACACTCTCTTAATTCCGTACATCGAATTTTTCCACAAATAATCCCACTATCAATTATATCATGATTCAAAATAGATTATCAGTCTGCGCATGAGTGGCGCATGGAATGGTGACTTTGTTCATACGCTCGTATTCGATCTCATTGCATTAACTAATATTGTTGAGTTGACAGAGAATGAGTGAGCGATATGTCCAATCGTGGATGGATAAAAGTTAGTGCAAATAAATCTTACTCATACAAAGTGAGATCTCTGTGAATTTGTTGGATATACAATCCTCACCTCGATTCGAGCAGGAGCCCCAAGTGAACAATGCCTTACGAGTTAGAAGTTCTACAAGTGAACAGCGGCGAAATAGTGTATTATATAATATTGTCTCGTCCATCCCGAGAATCCAATTGGAAGAAGCTACGTCAAATGCCAAAAATGCGCTAACACGGATCATTCATCATGTACTGAAAGGGCTGGAATGCAGGACAATAGATCAATGAACAATTGTCGCAAGAGTGCCAAGAAAACTTCACAAGATGATGGAAAATCAAATGACAAACTAGGTGATACGTTCAAAGATGATCTTAGAAACTATGAAGACTCCGGAAAAGGTAATCAAACTTTTACGAGTATGACAAGAATATAGATGTAAAAACCGACTCCATATCCGCCAAGATTGGGAATATCTCTAAAAAAAATGAGCAAGTAGAAAATGAAATTTTTGATCTCAGCTCTAGAGTTACAGTACTGGAAAACAACCAAGTCAATCAACAAGCTAAATTGAATGATACTCTAATTAACAAAATCAGAGGGAGAATGCATAGAGAGATGAATTATAATAATTGAGCCACAGTAAGGTTCCTGTCCGTCTGGATGCCCCTGTCAGGGGTACCAACGTAGAATCGAGTTCAGGGCTGCCAACTCAACAGACTTGAATATATACATACATATATGATTATTTTCAAATTCTCTTTTACGTTCAACAGGAACCTTACTGTGGCTCAAACTGATGGACTAGGACGCGATTAAATGAATTTCGAATTTTTGGGTGATTGTGAGGTGTTCGTATCGAAAGTTATGTTCACCTAGTAAATTTTATTGCAACTTTTATAAAATAATTTTCAACTATATGTGAAAGGAACATGTATTTACATGTAAGAATTCAATTTTTATATTTTCCACTCCAAAATTGTTGTCTTTGGGTTTGTCTGTTCGTAGCCTCTAATCCCACAGAGCCAGAGGAATTTACAAATCTGTTGGTGAACATCTTTCACAGTGAGCCGTAGGGGGCATGTGAAAGATGTCCAAGATGAGTAGGGAAACCAAATGAATGGGGATTATGAATAGGGATCCGTCATCGTCAGTTAAGAAGAACACCATATATCAAATTTTACCTCGCTTCTTTTAGCGTGGCCTCCCTCCGCAGGCGGTAACTTGATATAAGATTCTTTGTTTGTGTAGGAGTACCGTTAGAAATCTTATTCAATTCAATTCAATTCAATCAAATAAGAAAAATCTGTCCTAACGTCACGTCATTCACTTTAGTGCAAAATTTCGGTTCTCTTAAGTATGGTTGGAAGTTATTTTTATAAAGGTAGAATAAATTAATAAAAAGTGCCTTAGGGCAAACTAAATGAACGTACATGGGTGATGAATTTTGGTTGGGATTGGGGGATGAGGACGATTTTTTTAAACTTTATCATATATGATAATATAATTCTGGTTACCTTCTACATATCTCATATCCAAATTTACATTTTGCTCACGAAAAACAATAGTGAGAATAAGGTACAAGAGAATTACTGAAGGATTAGTCAAATTAAATATCAAATATGAGACTGCCTTCCATTGAGTCCTTACTTACATCGGCCTTGATTGATCTGCCACGTAAATTCCATTATGAATGGGTAACTGAAAATTGAGAGTAAACTTGAGAATCAATTACTCAAATTCGAAAGTGAACCTAAATTACAAAATAATGAATACTTACATATTGGACTGCTATTCATAGATTCCTTGTATATAACGGCCTCAACTGATCTCCTTCGTAAACTTCATCCTAAATGGGTAACTAAAAAATAGAAAGGAAATGTGAGAATTAATGAATTGAATTCGAGATTGAATATAAAGTACAGAAGAATGACTAATCACATAATAGACTGCTATCCATAGTTTCCTTACATATCTGCATCCTGTGTGAAATCTTAGGTGGATTCCACGATATCCTGGAACAATACTGAGAATAATTCATGGAATATTGATATAAAGAACTTGAATATAAATATCCATATACTCTCTGTGAGAGATACTTACGTGTGATTTTATCCCTTCGATCGTGGCGGTTATGATTGAGTCGACGAAAGAACCGTCTGACTGCTGTGGAACCGGCTCCACTATCGGCACTCGGAATAATACGCCAGGACATTCTGCGAGAGTCAAGTCAATGAATATTTTTGCTAAGGTTTGCCTAGGAATACTCTTGTAAAAGAGGTACCTACCCGCGCCGCCTTGCTGGCGCATCCCAGTCATCCTAAGTGATCTTCGCGTCCTCGTTGCTGCCCTCGCCGCTCCCAGCAACTCATCCAGCCGTGCGCTCGCATCGGGGCTCGCGCACCGACTGTCGCTCCTGCTGCTGCTGCTCCGCATCCCTGCGTCCGCATGCGCACACGCCGGTGCGCAATGGCACGCGCATGCGGGCCCCGGCTCCATACTCGCGTCCCATACGTACCTCATTTAAGGGCATGTCGGAGCAAAGTAGTTCAGGCGACGGCCACCGCGTCCCAAACTTCACTTTGACAGTATTCTGCGGAAAATTAGAGGCTCAGTTCGAGGAAGTGACTCGACAGCCTCAGAGTTCACAAACCAAGGAACAAAATGCGTTATCTCCAATCCCGATCAGGTGCGAAAGGAGCCCAAACTTTTGAGACTACTAATCATTGTAAAAACGACTTGAGCGCTTGGCTTGAAGCGCCATCAACATAATTCGTAGTCTCAACGTTTTGAGCTCATTTCGCACCTGATCGGGATCGTGAATAACGCATTTTGTTCCTTGGTTTGTAGACTCTGAGGCTGTCGAGCCACTTTTTCGAATTAAGTCTCTAATCTTTTGCAGAACACCGTCAAAGTTGACTCCGTGTGCGCGTTAGCCGGCACCTGAACTATTTGCTCCGACGTGCCCTTAACGTTCGCGAAACGCACTACCGTAAGCGGCGTATGCGGGAGTAGCGAATGCATTATCATTCGCTGTTCCCGCTTACGCCGCTCACGGTAGTGCGTTTCGCGAACGTTAAATGAGGTACGTATGAGAGGCGAGTATGGAGCCGGCCCCTTATGCGCGTACCATTGCAAGCCGCTGTGCGCGTATGTTGATGCTGGGATTGGACAGAGCAGAAATTTTCTGCACGCCGTAGACGTTCTAACCTTTTACATTACTGCGCGCACCCTTGGACGCACATTCCCGCGCGCGCATTTGCGTGTCCCCCATTCCTTAACATGGGGCGCACACGCATTTGACGGCCGACAAAAGTTCCTGCGCGGGCCTGATGCTAAGCACCGTGAAAATGGTTCAAATTACCATTGCGGCAGTTGTAAGAAGGCACATGGTAGGCCAGATATATTTGTATAACTGGATGTGTCCTCCATCGCGCTTCCCGTGATCTAACGCGTCCACGCGGTTATGAAAGTCAACAGTACCAGCGGTAGAGAGCTTTGATCGTCTGGTAGAGTTCTTAGAATTTT
>JAPYYZ010004593.1:0-10424 GCA_030522705.1 Eretmocerus eremicus
AATCAAAACATCGCTAAAAGTCGTGATTCTGTCCATCTTGAGCTCATCAATTGGTTCCGAAGCTCTAGAGTAAATATATTAGACACACTATAATACTGGACTCAACAACTAGTGTAATGGGTAAAGAACCTCTTTTCAATGAAAACCAACATGACGTAGATCTTATTACTGAAACACAAGCAGTACTTATATCAACCGCTAAAACGTTCCAACCCCCTACTGAGAGTAAATTGCGATTTACTCTCAGTAGGGGATTAAGAAAAATGCAAAAGTCTTGGATTGGAGATTCCTGTTTATTCCAAAATTGAGATGGTATCCAATTAGCAGTATCCAAAGAGTTGAGTATTTTTAACGAAATTTCTCCTCATTATGATGTTTATGCAATTTACAAATGCATAAGACTCGACATCTTACTTTGCGATGTTGAAAATTTTGCTAATCCGCGTCACAAATGCTGGTAGGAGATGTTTTACTGCAAAGTGGACTATTCGTTAGATAAATTATATATACCAGAGAATGAGAATATCTTGTAAATATTCGAATAACACGCGAGGGGGATACGTTTCAGCAATTCAGGTTTTGTGTTGTATATAAAGAATGACTATGGTCAAGTCAGCCTTCTTGAATATGGTTGCACCGCTTTCCTTGAAATAGACCAATCAAATCCTCATCAATATTCAACTAGAGAATGACGAACAATAATCTGTTACCTATTTAGATGCTGACGACTTTTCAATCAAAATTGCAAAACAATTTTTTTCGTGATTCTTTCAACCATGTGCAAAAGTTTGGCGTATTATGACTATAACTTATAGTAATCGTATTATTTTAAATAGCGATCAATGGTCGTAATATGGTAAAAACTATCTACAGAGAATGATAATACGGCATTTCCAAAGAAAGAATCTATTGTTAAAAAGTTGAAGATACATGTTTGGGCGGGGAAATTGAACAGTCATTTGACCACTTTTTTATATCGATGCATTTGTTCTTATTTTTTTTTGTGTAAGAAAGAGATGAAATGAATACAAAGAATCCACTTAGATTTGACTTCAACTCTCTATCTTGAAATCCATAATTTATTGAGCAACGTCGAAAATTAAAAAAGAGAGTCTCGATGGTTTTTGATAGAAACTTAGGCCAGAAACGTGCAAATTTTTGTTGCATTTTCAACCTCTAGTAGATTTCTGTACTGAATATTAGACTCTTTCGCTCTCTTCTCTCGGCTCATACTAAATATGAGACTCTTTCTCTCTCTTTCCTCTTTCTGTACTGATTGCGAGTATTAGACTCGAAATTTTCCAAAACAATCCTGAGGCAAAGTTTTACGTGCGTGAACTTATAGTGTCGGTGATTGGTTCTCTTAGAACTTTAATTATATCTTATAGTTGAATTATTTAACAGCTGATGCAGAAAATTGATCTTGCGACTTTGAAACCATCGAAAGGATTCACATTATTCTTGAAAGTTAGCATGAAAAAATAAATATTATAGTGAGATGATCTAGATCATCCGAATGTATTGAATATTTAACTGCCAAATGGAATTGAATGCATACTGTGAGCTCTATTTGTACAAAAATGTTTGGTGTAGTTTAATAAATGTTATAAATGAATAATCATCTGTCATTTTTATTCCAACTTTTCACTTCATACATGGTAACGATCAAGAGTTGCCCCTAAATATCATTCTGAACATTAAATATAAAAAATTAATCATCTATGAAAAATAATACATTTATACTATGTTCCTGACCTCTATTCGGAAACATCGCAAACAATTCAAATTATTCACATATTACATTTATATACACTGATTGTACTCCTTGCGTTTCCATCATAATTAGATACATTTCGTTTGTTCTAAAATTCCATAAAAATTATGATCAGTACATGATCTTGAATAAATAATGATGCGAGAGATTGGCGTCTATATTTTTATCCACTTTTGCGATATTTGGATGTTTGCAGTATTGGGTAAAAACGAGTTGCACTCTTTCATTAGCTTGAGATTTCATCACTTTTGACTGGTCCTCTCGATTCTCGCTTGCACGTCGAGTCAATATCATAGAGATATAAAGAATCTAAGAAGATATAAAGAATTCTTTATATCTGTATGGTCAATATACATTCGGCTAATGACAAGAGCAATACAATCTCGTTAATCTGGTACGAAATTCATCATCGTTTATCTGACGATATCCCATTAATATATCCAGAAGTGTTATTTAATATATTTTCTTATCGTTTTAACAAACTCTAGTCGTATCTTTATCAGGTGGAACCTTGTTACTCTGGGATATGATTGGGCACAGTGTTATCCATGAATTTTTCATTAGTAAATGAGCCACAACCTTAACTCTAAACAACGGTGTCTTGGACCCTATTAGCTGTAAGAAAATTTCAAAACCAGCAATTGGACGAAGAGCAGAAAAAATGCCAACTTTCTATGGTTTGAGATCGTCTTTCCAATACCCTTCAACAATAATAGCCTTCATCATAATTTCAAAAATTGTTCTCTAATTCACTGAATCACTTTTAACTTTCCAACAAATGGAGGTAGATCAATCCTGAAAGAACATTCTGTGGAGTGAGAAATGCAATATGAAATTAATCATCTGACCAATTTCTATTCTATGTGGGAAATAAGAGGGCGGCTCTCAGAGCTTTCAGCAGCTACAGTTTTCTATCGTGAACCGATAGAAAATCGGGTATTTGCTCTTTACTTGTTGACAAATTACACTTGATTCAATGAAGTGAAACAATTTCGAAAATTTTCGAGACTGTCTGTTGTTAGTACCGTCGAGAATTATCTCAAAAAACGAGGCATCTAAAGCTATAGAAACTTGGCACAGTTTTTGATTTTTCAGAAACTGTTCTTGAAATGTTCCTATGACTTATCTGGTTCTAGATATCATTGTTCGATGTGGAGACGATGATCGATTCATCTATCTGGCATAGATACTGGGCAGCACTGTACAATCCTTTCTTATATATCAAACCCAACAAAATTATCAGAAGGAATGATTTCTAACGATGCACTCTCTAATTCTTAAGATTCATCTATGTCTTTCGGTGAACATTCTCTCTCATAGAGAGAAATCTATACATTTTTATGCAAACTCCTTGCTCAAAGATATCTAAGACTGGAAGATCTAACATTTGTTGCACACTTTGAGGTGTTTTGATTGAACACATGAAACTTTAAACTTGATTTTTCCCTAAATATTATTCTTGAATTCCCCTTCAATCTGAAATTTGAGGGGTTACATTCGGATTCAACTAGTAAGTTCTGTTATAATAATCGCAACCAGTGCAATTTTTATGATTATGATGATTGAAGTTGGATTGATCGGATGAATTTGAGTGTAAACGACTCGTAGCAAAATTAAGTCAGAATCATGGATCAATTCTAGCAACAGCCCTGTTTCAGTGAAATAATGAATATCAAAGATTCTCGTCAGCTTCTACATAAATTGCATGAGTACCGGACTCTTGACCATGATGTCTTTCGTATTTAATTCAAAATATAGGAAATTCACTATCACGATTTATTAATACTGAATTTCCAATAGATTATATTCGAAAACATTTCACATGATTTGACATGATTACGAAAGAATACGATTGTACGATATGACAGGAACTATATAGACATGCATCGTTTATAAGAATCGCTCAAGGAGTCACTCATGCACGATAACATTAGTTGGATTTGGTGAGTTCTTTGTTTCATGTTGTCAATCCTTATTTTTTTCCTTGATGAGTAAGAGCTTGAGTCTATATTTGATAATAGGATATTGCTCCAATCATACGGATAGAGATCCAATCATTTACCTCTCCAACAATTTTTCTTCTGAAATTTTCTCCATCAATCCTTTCTCACAATTTTGAATATCAAGAGCGAGGATTTGGTACTTGGTTTAGCTATACAACATTCAGGTGGAGTTGGAAATGCTTTTAGAAAATCTTTCTGCGAGACATTTCATATAACTATCGTTAGGTACGTATGCTACTTCTCTCTACTCAGTTTCTCATGTAAATAATGATTTTATGGAATTATCGATCTATCCGTGCTAACACATTCAATTACAGAATGATGATCAGTTGATAATATCAACAAAGTCTTACCAATATTTGACGTACACCTTGTTTGTTCACCATGCATGCATGATCATTATTGACCAATGATTTAAAATATCGAAGTTTTATCACTCGTCGTTGAACATATATATATTCAGAATCGAATCAATTTTTCTAAATCATTTTAATAAAAAATATATTTTTTAAGAGGATTAATGGTATTTGTACGTAGCCATAATTTATTTGAATATTATGCACTTGGGGAGATCAGTTATTCGACCCTTTGATAACCGAATTGAATGACCATTGCAAATCAGAGAAAAATATGAAAATTAGGGACTCTAGCAGATTAAAGATTTTTTGAACGTATCAAAAAGGTGAATGCGATTCTGATATAATTCGTACGGAAATTTGAATTTGAGTTCCTCAATGACGTGGACAGAAGTTAGAGGCAAACGATGAAACTCATGAGCTCTTCATTCATGTTGATTGGTCGTGAATGTGTCGGACAAAATTAATCTGACATACTCTCCAGTTGGAAGAAATATGGGCAAAATACATTCAGTTGGCGGAGTTCTCTGAAAATAATTGATATAATTCCATTGTGTTGGAGCGATTGAGACAATGTAATCAAAATTCATTACTTTTTGACAGCATTTCTGTGGAATTTAATGTTTTTTGATACTGGAATCTAGTTCAGAATTAATGTGGTCCCGAAATTGAATTTGATCATTCACCCATACAACAAGAGAACAACGAAGAAAGATGGTAAGGTCGTCATATACTCTGAAATTTCCTGTTATTCCTTCGTGATTTTAGGGACTTGGTTCTGAAAATAGTGAAGATTTTGCTCGATGGAGTTGTGTAAGGTTTATTCGTCACGCATTCATTGAGTGACCCACTCAATTTTATCATTTATCGCAGTTACACTGCAGATGAATCTAATATTAGAAGGTGCATTTAAAATTTAAAATAGTTGGAAATGTCTTTATGGTTCAAGAGTATACAGATACTATGTCCAGCTAATATCATACGTCGATAACTCTAGACTACATTGGATGTGATGGTCTCACTATGTACCACAAAAAGACTGGAATGTCTTTTGATGTATGTATAAATTTTATGACACTCTGAACACAGGAATTGCCTAAGATAATACTACGCTTCCTATACATAGAATTTCTTATTTCACTCATGAAAATATACATTTTTGGTTCGTTTTTAGATGTAAATATACTTTGAGAATATTTTTCTTCCATATATAACGTCAAAACTATCTAAGGGAAATTCAGAATTTCCATTTGGGTCAACAGCAATATTTTTTCTGGTGCATTATATCATTTTTTTCTAATCGTCACGTACTTGCGCGACGACGATGATGTGCATCAACAAGAAGTTTGCGATCACATATTGATGTGATTATTTTGCAACCGCGTAATGACGTATAGAGCTAAATATATTGAATCCTGACAACAAATTAGTCAAGCGTATTATACACTAATATAATTCACACGCGCACACACACATAGACACACCCACACGCGACTATGCGGTATCAATCACGCTGAAACATGAACATGTAATTTTACAAGATATGGTGATGTTCGCACGGATAACAATTGGCTTTATAATAAAAAAAGTATGTATAACGCGACGAAAAATATTCGAGTTTTGGCATAGAGAATAAAAATACAAGAACCGCAACTGATTCTAGCTATCGATACCCAGTACGCCTCATATCAGCGTAATACTCGGTCAATTGCGACACGAGAACACAACTCGAGGATACGTAAGAAAAGTAGCCTGCGACTCGAATCATGAGCTGAAATTCTCGAGATACAACCGAACATATCATTAATAAATAGTCGTTCCAACTATATAATACTCAGTTCAAACGGTGAAACTGTGCACCCAAGAGTCTCTAGCAGTATATATTCCTCCGTAAGATCAAATATTTTCTCTTACTGTTTGTCGGCGCGTATGCCAACGAGGGTTGCTCTGGTCGGCGAGACGCCCTCCACGACGATGGCGCGACGAAGCTCGAGCTTGGGTAGAGCAGCCGGGGTGGTCAGTCCCTCGTCCTCGCTGCTGGAACTGCGCGACAAGCAGCTCTGCCTCTCGAGCGAGTGCTTCCGGCTCGAGTTTTTGGTCACACCACTGCTTGTGCCTGCACCATTGCCGTTCGGGGCCTCGACGACTATTGACGTTGAGGATGAGTTGCGCTTGTTGTCAGGGCCACCGTTGGCCAGATACTTCAGTGGTACTCGTTCTGAGCTTGCGCGTTTCTTCTTCCTATTGTTCAACATAATGCAACTCATTACCATCATCTTTCTGATTCTCGCGATTATTCCTCAAAATACAAATTATTGTGGCAAGGTGGTCTGTATCTTTTGGATCTAACGCCGCAATAGAAATAGAAAATGGTGCCTCTCTTTGGAAAATAAATAATATGATACAAGCGGAAAGAATTTGAGTTCAAATAAGAATTTGTGATGTTTCTAGTCGACATTTTGAGCTAATGTAATTCATCAACGCTTTTGTTTGGTTTATTCCAATCGAGATCTCAATAATTCTAGCGAATTACTTTTCCTTGTCAAATATTTGTCATTCTTCCAAAGAGCAAAGTATGGAGGGTTTCCCGACCCAAGTGACGTAAGCCCCCTTTTTCGAACTTTTTCGTATTTGTAATCTTTTCACTTGAAATTCCTTTCAGGAACCATTGTTTCAGCAGTCATTGTCGGACACCCTTCTGGCCAGTACCTCTATGGCCGCAGCAAACCAATTAATCAAGGGATTAGATCTCTGAATAAGATTCAAAGGTAATTTGGTTGGTGAGTGAGCTTCAATGTGGTCGCTGATGTCACTTGCAAGGTACCTGCTCAATTTTTTTTGCAGCTTGATTCGATTTCCACTTTTCTCATCATTGAGCACATGTTAAAGCTCTACTTTACCGACATTCGTGGTATATTCATTTAAAATAAAGCTATACAACATTTTGAAAATGTAGCTCCAGACGGCCCTGCGTATCGACGAAATGAGAAAAATTTTGGAGTGACTCATGACGATCTTTCAACGTAATATGACTAAAGCCTACAATCATCTGTTCACCAAATTACTTGAAGAATTTACCATGGATCACTCCAAAATTTTCCTCAGTGATGCATTTCATCGGTACGCAGGGCCGTCTGGAGCTACATTTTCGAAATATTGTATAGCTTTATTTAAAAAAAAATTCATTGTCAATGTCGGTCAAGTAGAGCTTTGATATGCCCTTATACGCCTCCTCTGGATGATTCGAATACTGTCAAACAGTTTTCAGAATTTAGGTCGGAATCGTATATGCTGCCAGAGTAGTAGTTGAGAAGTGTTGAATTAATTATCAAAGAATTTAAATAAATTCTCAATACTTCAGTGCTTAAAAGTAGAATTTATAGTGATCTCTATTCAGGAGATCGTATCTTTAGAATCTCTGTTATTTGCAATTGATTCGGATAACTCAGGAGAATTCTCACAACCAAATCTGGATTGGGATCAAGTCGAAATTTTCCGAAGAGGAACAGACTCGATAGCAAAATTGGTAGGTTCGCTATGGTCTCGGTTACAGCAGTACTAGGGTTTTCCATGCCTTTTCAGTTTGTAATCAATAAGTTCCTTTGGATTGGTTGTTTCGTTCATATTCTCCACTCTGTTCTGTCACATATGGAGGGTTCCCGACCAAAGTGACGCAAGTTCCTTTTTGAAAATGCTAGAAAATAGACCTTTTGTTGATACTACTAATATTCTGTTCAAACTTGGTACATCAGATGAAATTTATGGCATTGAGAGGGGTATTTTTAGATGAAAAAGTCTGCAATAATGGTTTTCATATCTTACTTTGAGGGCAGCGTTGGACATGACCACAGCTTGAAATCAGCCCCAAACAGCTCGCCTTCCTCAATAGTTTGTGGCAAGTGGATGTTGAGAGTTTCAGGCAGGAAGATAGAGGTGATGGCGCCGGCAACGCTTAATGAACCCATAACAATGAGAGGTAACACCCTCCAGTAAGTTGCCAGGTGGACAATGTAAGGGAAAGTGAGAAGACCGATGCCAGCGATAAAGGATGCAATGCCCATCGCTTGAGACCTCAACACTGTTGGCAATAGTTCTCCCACGAATACATAGAACACGGCAAACGACGCCGCAATGCCAAATTTTCCCACCATCGCCAGCGATACAGTCACCCATACAGCATCTGAAAGATAATTTTGCTCTATGATCCAAGAATGATAGTTTGGAATAGTTTCCTACAAACTTGCCACAAAAGATGATTCTTTTACGAACTAATCAAAGGATGTAGATATTACTAAACCAAGAATCTTAAAAGTGAATTGCAATACAGCGGTTGAGTTGCCCTTGTGAACAACTATTAATCCAAGACGTCTCAAATATGAGCAAATCAGAAAAGAGCGCCTGGTCTAGTTTGTTGATTAAAATCGCATGGAGAGTTGCTTAAGATTTAGAGGGGGATTCTAGAGATGGAGTATCTCCTTCAGAGGTACTATTTTTTTGACATTCTGTGCGTGAAAGTTGACTTTGCGCACAGTTTGGCAACTTTCGTTCACAGATTGTCAAAAAACTATTTTTCGCATCCTAGTGATGATTCTGACTCTGGCCCTCGGCTCGCGCGGAAAACGCACCATTCAGATGCGAAAAAAAAATTTTACGCCCTTGCATCGAAATATGCTATTATGATATAATCTGATCAATTCAAAACTAACACCTGGTTTTTGCGATTTAACTTTTAAAACAAAAAATAAATTGCTAATGCCAGAAACGATTTAGATTCTTCGAATGCACTCATAAACAATTATGGAAGAGTACGAAAAACTATATCTCCCAATGCACTGGACATATAAACTCTATGAGGTGATGCTATTTCTACCCAACATGTGCTGAAAGACACGGTCATTACTTCCATATAGGTCGGTTTGTGAAATAATTATCGGGGTGTATAATAATCACTGAGTTTAGCATTTGACCAATCTGACCTTCAGGTACGAACATACAGGATACACAAGCTACACCTCCAAGCATCATAGTCATACATAAGACCCATCGCCTCCCTATCCTGTCCATGGCATACCATGTGACGATGTACGATGGGATTTCCACAACTCCTCCTGAAAAAAAGGTGATCCTTTACATAGTCTCAACGTAAATATTAACTTGTCCTTACATAGGCCTACTTAATAAAGGAAACCGATGTTGTTTAATGTTTCTTCGAAGATAATTCTCAAGAGAGGAAAAAATGTGGTCAAGAGCCAGGTTAATTCAAAAAGAACGTTGAATCACTTCAGTCATCAGTCCAGAGATGGGATCACCATATGTAATGTTGAGGCTATCACTCACTCTACGTGAAATTGAATTAGCTACATGTTTACTTGATTCAACAAGTATTTAGTATCTTCATAATGACCAGAGCAACAAGTATAGAAGCGTTATATTTCCTGACCGAAGCAGATAGAGAAATTTTGACAATGGCAAGTAAAAATCGACGAGAGAATACAATATCGGCTGACAGCAAGCTGTTAGCTCAGAAATAACCGCGATTCATAGTAATTTTCATCAGTCTCGCATCAGACATTCTACATTTGGAACAATCATTTAAAATTTTCCAACTAGCTTATTCAACTGTTATGTGCCAATTTAAGCTTCTCATTGATGTCGATCACATTTGGCTCAGAAAATTCAACATTAGCAACGCTGAAGAACAAAATTGAAAAGTGAACGGATATATGAGTTATTTCGTTAGTCAATAGCCAAATGCACTTTTTAGAAGATAAATAGTTTGTTTGTTGTTTGTATGAAATTAGGCCTCTCTTACTCAAATCTTCCCGACTACCGGGTTACCAGAAAGATAAAATAGTGTAAAAATTGTAGAAAATTTAAAGATTGTAGAGGACGAGGTTGGATTGTTGAAATCATGTGTTTAATCGTACCTTTCCGTTGATTGAACGGTTTGATTAAATTATGTTGGAAACTTTGAAATACTAACCAATAAAAAATGCAAGGTAGTCAGATACTCCTAAATTTGTTGTGTTATATGACAGCCCATTGTAGACAACTGCGTTTGCAACCCAATCAAATGCGAGTATGAAGAACTTTTTCCGAATGTTCGGATTCGTGAGTAAGTCCATCGGAGTCGCTGAGATTGCTTGCACCCTGTTATCCAGATCAGCCTCAGTTGATTCGCTGGAGTTTCCGCCGTTACATGCAGCTCTTTCTCTTCGCATTATTTCAAGCTGTAAGATGATTAATTATTCAGATTCAACAAGTTCTTTGTAAATATCTCAGAAAATTTAG
>JAPYYZ010004594.1:0-10767 GCA_030522705.1 Eretmocerus eremicus
AACAAACAAGGTGGTGAAATCAGTCGGATGTGGCATTTCGATGAAATCCAGTGAAAAGAGAAAGCATTCTGCTAATATCTTTTAGCAGCGTATTTACTCTAGTCTTGATGCTCTCCCCCTCTGAATGATTCTTTTGTCACAATGCAACCAAAACACCATTCTCACTCTCGGTTCGAATCGCTAAATTGGCGATCAGTCGCCGTGACATAAAAAAAAATAGTATATTCACCTCGTCGAGCTCTTTTAGGTTCGGCGAGTATTTCTTCCTCGGCACGGTCGGGAAATATTGATTCTTGTGCCCCAAAACAGCCGGACCTTGCATCGGTGCACAATATACTACTCGAGACCTCGGAGTAGATTGTAAAATGAGAGGGGCCAAAATCCATTATTGCCATCGTCATTTACGGTTAAAAATAGATCAAATCGTTACTATTGTAGTGTATGTAATTCTGTCTTTCAAAATTTTTTGAATTGTTTCATGGCATTTCTGCTTCTTTCACATTTCTGTCAATGCTATCGCAAAAACCCTTTGAGCTCCAATCTAGAAAGTGTTCTGACTCTCAGAAACTACCGAAGTTGTTGTGGTTGTCCCAATAATTTTCTGAAGAGTGTTTGGTTTCGTAGGCATTCCTCCAAAATGGTGCAGTTGTATGGAGTCTTTTGTGCATTTGCATCACTCACAGTGATTCAACCAATCCATGAAGTGGACTCTGTGCCTATTGCAGCGGCTATTGGAGTAGTTTCAGGCGTTATGGGAATAATTGAATTCCTCAGAGCGAGATATATCGATCTCGTAGCTCTTAAACAAATGAATATGATTGAAAGTATGGTAGAGGAGGAATCATCAGAATGGCAAACACGATTGAATTGGAACTTTGAGAATATTCAAAGCGCAATAAAAAATTTGGAGGGACGCCAGGAACTCTCCAAAAGGATGGACTCTATGAGGGAATCATTCAGACTGATTCATAATAATTACAAATCTATTCTTCAAAAGAGGAGATCATTGGAGGAAGAGTCCTCCGTGAGTCCATCTCTCCGTGATCTATACGAGCTTCACGCACAGGGAATCCTCACTCAATTTAGCATCAATAGCCCTCTACGTACAATTTACGATACCATCAGCGATTCATTCAAGAATTATTCCATCTACCAGCAGCCATTGATTGACCAGTATGAGGTTTGAGGGAGTGCTCTTGGAAGACCCATGTACGCTACAAATATTCATATGATTATTTATTTATAACTGCAGGATTATCTCAATGTATGTGTTACGAACGTATCTCCACTGCAAGCCGTGACCAGGTTATTGGAACACATTGTCTGGACATCGAGTTATTACTACAGCACCATGATGATGTCCCACGAAATTCTCGAGAAACTGGGGAAAAGGGGTAAGTTTTATAAGAGTATCCGATGTACTCAGGTGTTGCCAAGGAACTGAATTCTGGTTTTGGTTCTTCGTGGCCTATTTCTGGCCACGATGAGATTTCGTTGGAGATGACTGGCAACGAGAGGTCGTCATCTTTGGGAAATGGAGTTGGCTGAAACGTTGAGAATCGTTTCCTTTCGGTTCCAAAATACGATATCCAAAGCCGCGCCTGCGAACGCTTGAGAGTTTCCGACCTACAGACTGTGACATTAGTATTGCTAGTATATCAATAGACATCACTTTTCAACATGAGCCTGTGTGGGCAATGCTACTGTCACACTCTGTAGCTAAGAAACGATTCACTGTTGGCATTTGCGGCTTTGGATATCGTCTTTTGGCAACAAAAGGAAACGATTCCCAAAATTTCAGCCGAATCCGTTTCCCAAAGATGACAACCTTCCCTTGTGAGACGAACTCTGGGTTCATTCAGAAGAATTGCCATCTGGAGCCAAGGAGGAAAAGAACAAAATTCAAGTTCCGAGGCTCAGCCTGGTCGAAAAAAGAACTGAGCATTTCTTCATTGTCAGCAGTGGTTGCCTTGGTGGTTGCACGATCCAGATAGATAGATTCCGATCTCGATGAGCGTGAAACCCATCTATGCACTCCTTTCCATCATGATTTGATCTCTTGTGATACCAACTCTCTCTTAACATGAATTAGCTAACATGGGAGGATTTTAAGGGGAAATTTTGCGAAAAACCAGTCAGATTGAAATTTTGATCAAAATCCGTCCATTTTGACTAACTCATGTTGGAAGAGACAAATCTCTAAGCTAGGAAAGTTCCATCAATAATCAAAGTCTCTCATGGTAATGAGAAAAGTGACTTGGACCAACTCTGCTCTCTCAACATGAATCAGCTAACATGGATAGATTCTAACTAAAAATCAGCTATTTAAGTGGATTTTCGGCTGAATTTTGCGAAGGATCATTCAGATCAACTGAATATCAGTTAAAACCCATCCACGTTCGCTGATTCAAATTGAGAGAGTGGATGGAAAGCGTACTTCGGCACCGTTATGGAAAATATCAATTTCTGAATGTTGGAGTTATAGGAGATTCAATAGTTTGGGTTGACATCAGAGCTGATGAAATATCTATACTGATATCGGGTATAGGTAGCTGTTTTGATTCCTGTACGAAAAGAGTGGTACAAGAGGGGATAGTAGTACTCATGATCATCCGAGACTAATTTTGCAATGATGGTATCCTGTTTCAGCGTAAATGTAGGGTATTTTCATGATTCAAATCAGTCAGGCTGCCCCCAAAAAAGGAGTTCTTCAACCAAAATGCGATACATATTACTGTTATGGGTTTTCAAATGAAATTGACCAGTAACTAGTATCTTACCTTTGGACAACTTCGATATTACTTTCAATATGGGCTCTAATGAGAGTGTATTGATCTTCGCGTTGCGCGTAAGTTCCGCGAGTCGATTCGAGTTTCAAATTCGATTCTGAATAGAATTTCCTCAAAACTTACAAGTAGTCCTTCTTATGAACTGTGTCCAATATTCGTCGATACTATATAGGATTTTCAAGATAATGAATATATACATTTTTTATAAGAAATCTTGCCAAAATTTCTTGATATGCGCGTCTTCCGAATCTGTCCGTTATCAGATATTCTAAATTATAGAGAAGTTCATTCGTTTGATACAAAATCCCTTTGAATTCTTTTTTGACCTCCGCGCGCGTGAGCTAATTTTGAATTAGATTTTGAACAGAATTTTCTCAACAATCCAAGAATACATGCCGTTAGTATCTACTGCACCAGATGTTTTTCGGTCCTCGATAGGATTTCCAATATGATTGACAAATTCAATTTCTTGACGTAAAATATTTCAAAATTTATCTATGGATATATCATGATTATGTATATGCATGCGTCTCCGGGATCTGTCTATTCAGTCACATGCTCAATAGAATTTCAACAATCACTGACAAATTTAGTTCCTCGATATGAATGTTCTCCGCAAGTGAATTCGAACTGTCGTGCGCCCCTTCAGGGCCACGAATGATTTTTGCGATGCCGCGCACTCAGCGCAACGATACTCATGAATTTTTTGGATATTCTTATAATTCGTTTGTCTAGATTCAGTTCTTTTGGGTAATTTTAATTTTCTAGTGTTTTACGCATTCCCTTTACTCCCCCTCGGCAAGCACGATCAACCATCTTATCCGCGGATAACCCGGTTAACCTCGGTTATCCAGGAAAACCGCGGATAACGGAGGGAATCGCCGCAATCCGGGCGGGGGGGAAGAGAGATGCCAATCGAAAGGAGTTATTCACATTAACTGCGGATAACGTGGCTTTCGCGAGGGCCGGGAAAAAACCGGATAACGCGGATGCTTTTGCGCAAATGTCCGTGTAATCCGCGGACTACCGGGCTTTCGCCGAAAAAAGTATAAAAAGGCGCACTCTGCGCATTTCGGGATCTTTTTACTGGGCACCGCCCACGCGCTCGATCTTTTCTCCTAAAGCCCCCGGTCTTTTATCAGTCTGCGACTAAAAAAGTTTGCGTGTAATATGTCCGGCCAAATCGTGACGCGCAATATGTTCACATCCCCTTCAGTATAAAAAATTGAGTGACTGGTCAATAGAACCTATCCGCCCTCACACACTTGCTAAAAATGTAAACGCACCGTGGTTTCGCGAGTGGCCGCTTCACGGCACCAGGCAACCCGCGAAACGTCGATTCGCCACTCGAGCGGCACTTCGTGACCGAGGTCGCCACGAGGCGCGATGTGCTTGACGCACGTTCCCCTCGTGGCTCGCTGCCTGCGCGCGTTGGCGCGGTTCGCTACAGAGATCGAGTGTATCTCTGTTTGGCGTTCGCAGGGACTGCCGACGCGCCCGTGCGACCCTAGGTCATCCTGACGCGCTTGCTTGGACCAGCTCATGGTGCGCGCGTCAAATAGCGCCCAACATGGGGCCGAACACGACTGAGTCGGCAACCAAGACACCCTCGGTCCAGAGAGGAGACTGCATCATCGTCCAGGGAGCTTGCGACCCTGGTGGCGCCCAACTACCGTCGCTTCAATATCTCTGCGTCTCATCGCTGAATCGCCGACGTGCCTCAACTCAGCCAGGACAGTGCGCGGAGCATCTCGACACTCCACAGTGCAGGACACCCGATAAAACTGACTCTCGCGAAGTATTCCGGTGGAGTGATCGGCGCCAGACATTTGGTATGCAAAAACTGGCCTACTGAGTTAGCGCAGCGCCCATGACGAGTGTCTATCTCTTGCGGATGTTGCTGCCAACGCGAAGTGATTCAGTGTATATCGACGATCTTTTCATTGACGTCGCGTGTGCAATCCGGTCCTGTGAATGAGTGCGTGACTCACGCCTGCTCCGATACCGCCGCACCGGAGCAAGGCCCGGTCGACGATCGTGCACAATGATTGTGCACACACTTCCGTGCCGTGCCGTACCAAACGCGCCCCGACCTGCAACCACGCAACCCGCGCCGGCCCTGAAAAGGTACCCCGCGCACGGGACATCTGCAGCAAGTAGTCACGTGACCGTCACGTTATATGCAGCAGAGACGTCATCCGCGGAAACCTCGGATAACCGAGCGGCATCGAGTGACCTCGAGCCGCGCACCACACCCACGGCAGTCGGCAGCAATGCCACCTGTTGAGGAGTCGGAACAGCCCAGCCTCCGTAAGGCTCTTCGGATCCTCCCGCGCGCCAATCCGCGAAAGCGGATACAGGGGTGGGTCCAACAATCGGCCGTTTGGAATAACGCGCCTACAGGCGTTCAAGACATCCTAGACGCATGCAGAATCGCTCGGCAGGAGTATCTGCAGGGTCATCAAATCAACGCACGGCCGGGAGCCTCTCCGGGCTCCCAACATGGCCACTCTCGGAGCTGCGTGTAGCCCCGCCGCCGGATAGGCCTGTCCGCGGCGCACCACGGCCTCATTGCACCACCGACGAGAGCATCATCATCGCGGGGGTCTACGCCGACGTTCCTGGACGTCAGCCCACCCACGCCTGGCACCATCCGGATTCACGAGCCACGCCTCGGAGATCCTCCTCCCGCAGCCGCGGGAGACACCAGAAGCCTCGGACGAGGCATCGCCAGCGGCGACCCAGACGGGCCTGCCGCAAATTCATCGCTGGCAACCAGCGAAATCGACTTGCGTGATGGAGCCGTGTCGCTCGCGTCCTCAGCAAGGAGCGCGCCCGTGAAGAAAAAGCGCGCCACTCCGAGCGAAGGCGACAACAGCACAGCACTCCTCGAGTCACGGAATAAACACTGGGCTACTCACCTCCACGAGGTGCAAATTGTTTGGGTGAGACCAAGTGACCAGTGCTCCTTACCAGCGACACGAGCTGTAGGAACGCGAATCGACGACGACTCCGACGTAAACATTGGAGAGTCAACGGAACTACCCCCCATGCGGTAGCTGGCCCGTCGACGAGCCAGTCGACCGCTCGTCTGGGCGCAATCCACATCGTGAGAGACACCATGGTCCGCCCTTGCCGACCTCTAGTGACTCTGGATTAGATGTGCGAAATGGCTCGAGCATACACCGAGAATCGCTCGCCGAGCAAGTTGCGAGCCCTACGAGACCGCCTCACCGAAGACAGCCGCATACTGAGCGAGCGCAAGCGAGGTGCAAGGCGGCGAGCTGACGATAAGACTCACCTGGAGCAGATGCCAGAAGCTGAACGCAACGACGAGCTCCAGAAGAGGAGAGACCGAGCGCGGCGTTTGCGGTCTACATCGAAGAGGGTCACCGAATCCATCGGGCGTTCTTTGTCAAGGACCAGCGACAGGAGCAGCGACGCAGACACCGGCGTCCACTCTAATGGCAGCACAGTGAATCGTGCTCGAATGAAAAGGCATCGCCGGCAATCGTCAGTGTCGGGAGTGAGTGCTGAAGAACCGCTTATTGATCTAAGCAGCCCACGCGGTGAGACAATCGAGGGAGCGGAGCGGATCAACACGCAAAGCCCGAGCAAGGATGACTCGTCGAGGCAAACGGGTACCACCGCAGCCGATGAAGACTTCCGGAGCCCCCTGTTGGAGCTCGGTATCATCCCAGCGGACGAGCACGAACGGGCATCATCGAGCTCATTGATCGACACGAATGCACCCCCCGCATCTGAAGCAGATCCGACATCGGTGATTGAAGATTTGATTTTTCGACCGACGGATGAGCTATATACATCGCAAGTGAACGAGGCATTAGACGGCTTTTGTGGCAGTCCTTCCTTGACGCTCAGCCAGATCGACGAGGATGGGTATTGCTGCACCAACCAAGACGCCATGCAGGACAACGAGGAGGACCCATTGACGTATTTCATTTTGTAACCCACGACATTTCATTTTATCTCGCGTGCGGGTTGGCCTCGCGTTTTTCCCGTACACAGATAGGCATATATAAGTCAAAATTGCGTCGCCCTAAGCGCGCAACCTTCGCCGGGGCATTTGTCGTGCACCCCGTCAGGGCCACGAATAATTTTTGCGATGCCGCGCACTCAGCGCAACGATACTCATGAATTTTTTGAATATTCTTATAATTAGTTTGTCTAGATTCAGTTCTTTTGGGTAATTTTTATTTTTTAGTGTTTTACGCATTCCCTTTACTCCCCCTTGGCAAGCCTGATCAACCATCTTATCCGCGGATAACCCGGTTAACCTCGGTTATCCAGGAAAACCGCGGATAACGCAAGGAATCGCCGCAATCCGGGCGGGGGGGAAGAGAGATGCCAATCAGAAGGAGTTATCCGCATTAGCTGCGGATAACGCGGCTTTCGCGAGGGCCGGGAAAAAACCGGATAACGCGGATGCTTTAGCGCAAACATCCGTGTAATCCGCGGATAACCGGGCTTTCGCCGAAAAAAGTATAAAAAGGCGCACTCTGCGCATTTCGGGATCTTTATGCTGGGCACCGCCCACGCGCTCGATCTTTTCTCCGAA
This sequence comes from Eretmocerus eremicus, assembly GCA_030522705.1. Taxonomy (NCBI): domain Eukaryota; kingdom Metazoa; phylum Arthropoda; class Insecta; order Hymenoptera; family Aphelinidae; genus Eretmocerus; species Eretmocerus eremicus. Next base: position 7,369 of record JAPYYZ010004594.1, read on the forward strand.
AGCCCCCGGTCTTTTATCAGTCCGCGACTAAAAAAGTTTGCGTGTAATATGTACGGCCAAATCGTGACGCGCAATATGTTCACATCCCTTCCAGTATAAAAAATTGAGTGACTGGTCAATAGAACCTATCCGTCCTCACACACTTGCTAAAAATGTAAACGCACCGTGGTTTCGCGAGTGGCCGCTTCACGGCACCAGGCAACCTGCGAAACGTCGATTCGCCACTCGAGCGGCACTTCGCTACCGAGGTCACCACGAGGCGCGATGTGCTTGACGCACGTTCCCCTCGTGGCTCGCTGCCTGCGCGCGTTGGCGCGGTTCGCCACAGAGATCGAGTGTATCTCTGTTTGGCGTTCGCAGGGACTGCCGACGCGTCCGTGCGACCCTCGGTCATCCTGACGCGCTTGCATGGACCAGCTCATGGTGCGCGCGTCAGAACTTTGAATTAGATTTTAAATTGAATTCTATCAACAATTGACCAACACATGCCCTTGATATGAGCCTCAATATAAACTATGTTGAATGGTTGTCGATCTTTCGCGCGCCACTCCAAGTTTTTTTTAATTAGATCCTGAATTGATTTTTCTCAATAATTGTCAAGTACAATATTTTTGACACGAATCCTGTTCTTCAGGAGCAGACCCGCCGCGCGCAACGCGCGCGTTTTTGAGTTCTAGTACATGATGAATCAGAAAACATGCAGTTAATTTTGTCTTGTCAAGCTGAACCCCATTGATGACTCCCTTATGAGTAGTTGTTCCGATGATTGGAGGGCGCTTCCACATGCTCTTTCTTCCACCAGATTTTCATATAACTCCATCAAAAAGTTCGAACAGCAATTTTGAGAAGGTTAAATCCTGAGATGCAGGGGACGTCTAAGCAAATAAATATATTAGGAGAGTTCGAAATACAGAACTCATGAAAGAGACCTCATAACTCATACTGCAAGCAACAACACATTTTCACTGCTAAAGTCGATATCATGGCTGTATCTCGACAGTTTCACTTCACCAAAACTTGAATGAGAAAACAAATATGTTCGTAATTTGCATGTTGTGTTTTCGCGCGTTGACAACTAATCCTGCTTGATCGGATCCAAGTGCTAGATTATGTCGGAGGAGTCACCCATGTGATGTAAGATCAATGAAACACTTGGAAAACGAAACTTTATATATGTTCTAGTCTAGTACAGGATTCTGACGATTCAAAAATATTTCTATCCAGAGATTGGATCATATTTTTGCTTCAGATACAGATCCAAATCCAGCAGTCACCCATACAAAAGAAATTTCCGGATGGTACAATGAGACCATAAAGGATATTGGACCCAAGCTGAGGAAAGTTTCGAGGGAGTTATATGTGTGTGGCTTACCAAATCTTTCAAATAAAAGTAAGTTGGAGCAGCAGGCATCAAATACGGTTGTGATAAGTATATTTTTGCAGGATCGTTTCATGAACTGAAAGTGTTCAAGAAATTCTTTCTCCAGAAGTGTGATGGAATCCATTCGCAGTTGGGATGTTCTTCAATAAATGAAACGAGGAGTTGTGAGGCGAGGAACGAAAGAGATGTTTGCAGTTGGTCACGTCCGTGCGGGGGGAAAATGTTTAATTGTACCGACTCAAATGATCTAGATTTGTGCGTTAGTGTGAGTAACGAGATAGATTCTGGGACTCTGAGTATGGATGAGTTTGGAGAGTGTATGATGTATAGACATGAACTTTGAAGCTCAATATTCAATTACTCTACTAGGATGCAGCCAATGATCAGAGATACCAATATTACCATAAATCCGGAGTAGATGGTAAATTCAATGACTACGGGCGATGTCAAACTCAGAAACTGCGAGAGATGAGATGGCTCGAGACAGGATTTCGTCTACCAGGTTACGTAAAAATCTGGGCTTACTTCTGCGGTTCCTGTGAATGTACCTGCCAGGAGGAGAAGTATCAGATCAATCAAGCAAGCGCCTACGCCGATGTAAACAATGACATGTCAGTCCACATCTCCTCGAGCTAAGACTTCCATGAATACTTATTCGATGTGCTTCAGTTTACCATCGAGATAATTTTTCGAATCCGATTTGACAGATGGACAATCGTTTCAAACTTCAGGTCCGTGAAAGAAGCGCGTTCGGTTGAAAGTCTTTTCTCGGGTCGATAGTAATTCAACCCCCAAAGATTCGCATAGTGATGCGGGAATTGATATTGACTTCGACCTAAAATCAGTGATTTATTCCGTTATCTGATGAATAAGATCCAACTCACATATGCGGAATCTAGATATGCACTTTATTCCAATATTCCCTGATGGCGCATTATCAAACACATTACACTCTTGAGTCTTTCAAGCTGGAGAAATCTCAATGATCGACGACCTCTTCTTACAATGCAGTGTTGATCTCCATTTGGATCTGATGCTCAATATGAAAGAACACAGCGTAGTCAGCTCACAACTCCAGACAGCTTTTAATTGAAAAGGCATTATGTGTCTAATCGTCAATAAATGTGATAAAACTAACCGGTAGAGTGTCAGGCATCCCAATCATGGTTTCGGCTGAAATTTTGCATATAGTTCCCTTTTAGTGCCAGAAGATTAAAACCAGAGCCGCAGAGTCCATTGTCCATCGGTTTTTGAAATACAGATCAGAGAATGAGCATTGCCACTATATCGATAGATATAACTTGTTTACATAGGCCTATATGGGCCATAATAATACTCTGGTTTATGTCTCAAAAAACTTTCGGCAATAAAGTCTGCAGCTCTGGATTTGATCTTTTAGCGACAAAAGCAGACTATTCCTGCAACTCCAAACAAATTCGTGATTCAGATTCCTCACACTGTCCTAAAGCAAGTTAACCCGCACTGGTTATGATCAACTATGGAGCCGTGTAAATAAGATTGATCTCATAGTATGAAATTTGTTTAATAGGGTTGTGACGGGAGCTAAGTTTGTCCTGAAGGACAACATTCTTGAGATCCATATTCAGCAAGGGAAGTTGTTACCTAACGGTAACATCGAGATTCCGCCAGAGGGACCTGAGTCTCTGCCGTGGATCGGCCCACAAAAGCAAGGTAGAACCTTTTCGAGGCTATTAAGGTGGTTCACTTGGCCAGAGAGAGAAAGAGATATCTGTGCAAGAGAGATAGAATCCACTTTCTCTTTTGGAAATTTCATATATTTGGACCAAAGCATTTGATTTTCTCAAAACTGCACAGAATTATTCCTCAAAACATCATCTTCCTGATCATATCACTTTGATCGTATTCCCTGTTGATTTGTTTATAAACCAATGCGTGTAGATATAAACAAATGATTATATCTTCTAAACGCGCCTCACAAATTTCGTGCCGTTCCACATAAATGTTCTATCCAATAATCCCCACGTAATTATTTTTTT
>JAPYYZ010004595.1:0-10864 GCA_030522705.1 Eretmocerus eremicus
CCTCTGTCTCTTCTTTTATGAAGACATTTGGGATTGGATAAGACTGCACAAATCCCGCAAATGTCTACACTGTGGTGGTTGCAATAATCAATGACAGATCAAGTAGGGATTTTTTCGGAATCGCAGTAAAGTTTTGACAATGGGTGGTTGTCTAAATTGTAGAGTTGACCAAAAAAGCCAAGTTTTACTGTATACATGGTTCCAAAAATGAGGCTTGAAGTCAGAAATAACTTCTAATTATTGAACGATCGAAAGAACGAATATTGATTCAAAAATGAATCGCCAGCAACGTGCATTTGGAAATGCGCCACCACCGGCATCGCCTGACTTTAGAAAAAGGCTGACGCGTGGGGAATAGTGGCACCAAATTCGCCAATGCACTCATTATATCCGCGATCTTTATGAGAAAGGTGATCCGTAAATGGCTATATCCACAAGACATGCTCACAAAATTCAGAACAAATGAATACGCGCTACAAAAACGTTTTTTTCCAAGGTATAAGTTGATTAACGTGAGAGATATTGGCGTAGATGATGGAGTGATAATACTTTATCGTCAATGTCAGACCTATAATCTGAGAATCCTCTTGGCAAGCCCACAACTCGCTATTCCACTAAGAAACGCTGAATAATGTTCTGGATAAGCCACGTAATTCTTATTCCAGTCTTTGACTTGGTCAGCTGCTGCAGTAAAGTGCTAGCTGTAAGTCTCTTATGATACCAGTTTTCATGAAATGAATAAAATCCTCAGGGGTTCTTGGGAGTCCCGAGTAACTACTTTCCACCTGTTGCGCCACTTGGGTAGTCTGAGCATTTCATAGCGTGTCATGCAGGTGAGCAGATGAAGCACGATTCGATTAGACTCGGAAATGTTACTATATTGAACACCCGCAAGCCATGATCGCAACAGTCCTCATCCGCGCACCATTATAGCACAGATCGGCGCTTGTCATAGGTTCAACAAACTTTTGTCACCACCTATTTCAACCGACCGCCGATGATCCTTGACGAAATGGCTCACAGCGACGTCACAGTCAGTCCCTCGATCATATTATCCATTTATAAACTCGTCCTGTATTTGCTGAAGCGTCTTGCCCTTGGTCTCGGGCATGAATATGAGAACGTAGGGTACGACTAGAGCGGTGATGAAGGCGTGCATGAAATATACATTTCCCTGTCCAATGAGGTTTATGAGGGGCTGGTAAGACTTTGTCGATGCGAAGGAGGATATGGCACCGGCGACGCTGGCGAAACAAGCTGCTATGCACTTTATGTTGCTCGGGAAGAGCTCGCTGAGGACTGTGCTCGGTACGACCATGAGCCCGACGAAGAAGAAGGTGTCGAAGAAGAAGATTGAGGCGATGGGCAGCCATTGCAGCTGCGACACGTCGTGACCGAGCTCGATCAGGGTGAAGTGGACGCCCAGGCTTGCCATCGACAAAGAAACGCCCAGGCTTGAGATAATCAGCAGCGGTCGTCTGTAAAGAAAACATGAACTGAGAGCTTACAACGACCTCTGGAATGGATCTAGACAAAGGTGTGTTGGGGTCGTTTTCGAAGTACAAGTTGCCTTTGAAACAGATTGTGATTCCCCAGATGACAGTAAGCTATCTCCGATTCTTACGTTCTATGCCATAAGAATCGTACAAAATTGACTCCCTAACTTTTGAATGTGCAAGATCTAGCGCGTAATCCAGTTTTCGAGATAATTCCTTTCAGGGAACTGCAAAGCCCAACTATGCGATTGGACGACCGATCAGTTTTGGAAACAACGTAATGCTGTCAGGATTGGCGAAATAAAATCTACCTAGCCCGCTTTGGCTATTCGAAAACTCATATCACTTTTTCACAAATTTTTGTAACTCAAAGCTCCAATGACCTATATATGACAAGTGTAGTCTTGTTAATATTACAGACTTTGAAGAGAGGCTCGAGACGAGCGCGATTTCACGTAAAACTGGTTTGTTTCTTAGCTCTCAATGTAGGGAGGTCGATGGGCGGTTGTAAGTTTTGCTCGGAATGAGCCCTGGAAGAGATAATATAATTAATCTCACTCGGTAAAGATGATCCACTCGCATTGCTTCTTATTTTCGTGACGATTTCACACGGCTGGCTGCGCCAAAGGTGAAATCGCTTTCTCATAACTCGCTTGCGCAATGAAAATGTATTGATTTGTCGGTCACTTCAAAGAGCAACTCATTGGATTGGACGCGTTGGCTGTGATAAGTCTTTTCCAGATGCAGTCGATTGGTTAATGGCTACTCAGAAATGTCCAGATGTACAATCATGATTTGGTGAGATGCTTGTGAAATTCTAAGACTATTATCCATACTTGAGATCAAATGTGCGAAAATTAAACTACAAGTTTGAGAAGCTATCTGAATGAATATGGCACTTGATGTTGGAATTTTCTAAATTCTTCTGCAATATCATTCACAACACTCTTTAGTAGTGAATCAATATCCATACTACGATGCAGATTTCAAATGAATGAAATGTAGCGAGAAGTAATTTTGAAACCAACAAAGAGTTTCATCAAATTGCGATTCAAATGATTGAGGATTCAATTATTTGGTAGGGTAAAGAATTCCATCACTTTTACTGGAACACTATGATTGGTTTTTTGGGGTCGGTTCAAATCAGCCTCCAGCCGTAAAAGTCTCAGGACGTAAGGCAAAGTACACGCGTAAGATTAAAAGTATGACTCATCGTTATATTATTTTAGATCCGGGGTACCTGCCGCATCTGTCGATGAGAAAGACGGCGATGATGGATACAACGACGCTGCAAGCGCTCACGATCACGACTGTGATCTTTGGCTCAATTATTTCGGCCTTGGCTTGCTGCAAGATGATCTCCATGTAGAAAAGAACGCTGTTGAAGCCACTCAACTGGTTGAATGCCCAGAGTAAGACGACGAGCAGGGTGGCTTTAGCAATGGCCGGCTGCCGGAACTCTCGTAGCTTTTCACAAAAGCTCAGCGCGTCGGCGTTCGACACGAATTTTGTAATAGCATCCAGTTCTTCCTCCAAATGGTAGCCCGCTCGGTAGAACGCAATCGACTTTTTTGCTTCCTCTAATTTTCCCACTGCGAGCAAAAATTCAAGCGATTGTTAGCAAGACCGGATCTGAATCACCAATTTCGGTCTTGTTTCGGAAAGCTGTGAGATTTCCAGGGAGAGATGACGTAATGCTACTTCTGAGGCCTTGTCAGACCCAAAACGTATCTATACCAAACTGCAAACTTTATCGGAGCCATATTGACCGAAAAGACGTGATTTTGTGATGAGATTTTAACCATGGCTGGATAAAGGCTTATTATATCTCTATGGTTTACTTCGGCTTTGAGTCTCCACATGAAACGAGACTAGTCTTTCCCCAAAATTTTGACCAGGCCTACAAAGAATTTGGACAGAGTTCAGTTGTGGATTCGGATCTTCAATAACAAGACTAAAATGGATCAAATTGAGTCTGTCTCTTACGCGAACCTTACAACTCTCACAAACAGCCCAAAAAGCTTTTGACTCAGCCAACTTTTAGAATATATATTGAATCAATTTCATTCCATTTACAGAAATCCAAGAGAAAAATATCACAGAAGCTTCATGATTTTTCAAAACTGCAGGTCTTCGCATTCATCTCTCAAAGATTGTGTCCAGTCTCAATTAGGAGTCTTGCACCCGAATTTAGGTGAAAATATATTATGATAGCTAAACCAGTTTTAAGAAAGTCCACAGTTTTTAATTGGGTGTGTCCAAAAAATGATACAGACTCTAAGCCAGTTTTGGTCTAATCTCAAATTTTTTTTACCATACTTATTGGTCACTTTTGAATCCTAGTCTTGATTTTTCGAGTTATATCGAAACGAATATCAAGCTTCATATTAGCTATGTAATTGCCTCGATCAATTCAGAAAACTGCACCACAGAACAAATAGATGCCGATGTGAAAGCTCGAATCATGATCCTCATTCAAAATTGTCAGACATCTTTGGGGGGACCACCCGCTTGAGTCTATCAATTTTTTGGAGTGAGAAAGTTTGGCTTGATCAAGTCCTAGATTTTGTATGTCGAAAATTTGACATACGCCCGAGATCCCAGGATCCGATACATCTGGATTGATGACCCGTGAAAGAATTTCTCACCCCTGACAAGATGATGCGGCGATTCAGGCATCCAGGCGAAAAGCAGCATGAGGAAGAAGCAGGGCACGAGATACATCGCGGCCGACACGACCTTGTCAAGCAAGCTGCCTGTAATGAAGCCGATGAGAAGACCAAAGGTGGCACCCGTCGAGGCAACCGACACGAGTGACCCCCTGATTTCGGGCAGTGCAATCTCGCCCAGGTACAGTGGAAACGAGCTGAAGGTCATGCCAAGGCTGAGCCCGCCACAGAACCTGCCCACGTAAAGGCAGGTCGCGCTCTTGGCGAGCATTATGAAGCCCCAGCAGAGGCACATTGGCACGAGCGTAGACATTAGGGTGCACTTGCTTCCGATGTAGTTGACCGCTATTGAGCCGACGATGGCACCCGCCAAACGGCCCAGGTTGAGCAGCGAGGCGACCCACGAGGCCTCCTCTAGACTTATGTGCAACTCGGTCGAGTTGCCCGAGGTGAACTTTGCCAGGTACGGAGATGACCAGCCGCTCGATATGCCCAGCTGCACCAGCACCATTGTCACTGCAAGAGCAACATCCTACGCATGAGCCATTCTACCGAGTGGATCGAGGTCGAGTCCTAACTATGCTTTTTTTGACTTGGTACATTCTGCATTGGGTAAGAGTTGAATCATTACAGGAACTTATGATTAAATAACTGGAACCAAATCTTGGAACTAAACCTTCTTACCATGAGTTTGATGAACTTTCCTTGCGAAACAGGGAGCCTTAGAAAATGGGCAAGATTATTCGATGCAGACGGTTTTGGATTTGACAACTAGGGGTCTCCATGAGAGAGTGAGACTGTCATTCATCTAGGTCTAAGTTTTCAGGTGATCGAAGAATTCAAGGTCATATTCAAATGTTTACAGCGTAGATAATTGTGATTTGGTCCAATAAAACCGCATGGCTTATCACAGTGTGCAGTGTGTAATAAATTCCATGCATTTGAATGAACAGACGTCCGATTTTGCCTTCATGTTTCTGTTCAGAATTGAGCTGTTTGAAGGAAAAGAGGTAAATATTGGAAATTTATTCATGAAAAACCCCAGGACTATATCTGTCATCGACTCCTCAGGGTTACGGTAAGAAAATCACTTCTTGACTATCAATAATTCTAATTATCTGATGTACGGAATCCCAACTCAGGGGAGCCTAATTCAAATAATCTTTTGACGGGATTGACGAGTATCTGGTATGTGAAGGTAATGTTCAACTTGATCAATATTGTAGCCATCGATCGACGAACCAGGTCTGTCCAGGTAAAGCAAAAAGCATCACCATCAGCGTATAATACATTTTTTGTGTGTTTCTCATCTGATTTGTAGACATTCCATTAAAATACTCCCATGGACTTATCGAATAGAGATTCCACTAAATCTCGACTTTTAGAAAGGACTTGCAGTATTTTTCAGTTTTACAGGATAATTATTATCCCAATCCTATTAACAAGGCAAGAACTGGGTCAGGTGGCTCTAACTAGATAACGTCAAATGAAGGAACTTTGTTATACTTTTTGTTGTTTTTATCTCATTTTACTTGTAACTACCACATATCATTGTGATCCATACTCCTTTTTATGGTCAATCGAAAGCTTACAGCGTCAGCTTTTGACTCACGGCTGTTAAAGCTCAATCAAATGTTCTTACCCGGACCTATGGGGATTTGAAAATGTGTAACAAAGTTACGACACAATGTGGTAAGTTACACTCTTAGTAACTTTGCATCTTTAGCTACCGTAGAGCTACTCAACTTGGCCGAATCGACATTTTCAAATTACCATCTGAAATGTGGGAGCCTTAGCTCTCATAATCTATTGTAAAAGTCCATTAGGACAATTCTAACTTGTACAATCACTATTTACGTATAGTCATTGTTAACAGACCTCAGTGAGAGCGCCTGGGCTGCTCCTTGAGTTGAAAAAATAACTCAAAAATCTATTCCTACCGTAAAATCGCTATACTCGGCTCGCAGACGTCCAAATGAGACGTTTCCTGGCTTATTTTGAAGCTTTCTTAGTCGACTATTCAATGCATAATTTATGATAATATCAATGTTGGATTCTATTCTTTATACTGTCTTTACATTATCTTTACACTGTCAGAAAGCGAGAATACTGTAATGAATCGATGGTTTCGTCAAGATGATGATGTGGATGTGATTCGTTCAAGAAGTGTTCATATTAGGTCAATTTGTTAGGCTAAACATTTTTCGCTTTAAAAAATCAATCTTCCGGAACAGTCGGTTATGAATAATCAAGTAGCTGCTAGAGATTCACCCGATGGTAGAAAACATGGTTCACGCTTTAATCGAAGTACGAAAATTCAACACCTATTCAGACAAGCACTTAACGTATGTTATTTGCATAGGACAAGTGCCTTTGTGAATTGGACACGTCGAATTGATTTAAGAGCCATACGATCATTTGCTTCACGAAGCGCTGCTCTGCGAACCTCTTTCCTGCATGAAGTGTCACAAAGTTGTCCCATTTTACGGTGTAGTTTTTTTCTGGAAAGTTCAAGTGTCCTACAAGAAATAATGAATCGGCATTCTATGGAAAGCATTTATAAATTAGATTTGCTCTAAGAAAAAAGTTGTAATACAGCACTCAGACTTCAATAAATACATTTTTTAAATCCTATAAAGTACCTTCGGGAGTAACAAGGACCTATTCACAACTGTCGGGAGTTGTGATACCAGGAGTCCGAAGTAAATAGAATGCAACTCATCCCTGCAAATTTTCGATACATATTCTCAGAAATTTGATGTATTCACATGGGACTGAACATTTGAACACAAAATTATGGGTTCTAAAAGAGATATGAGCAATCTCATTAGTTTCGTTAGCACACGTCTTCCTAGCTTCAGATAAATTACTAAATAAAATATTTATATATATATAAGCCATTGCCTCATTCGTGATGACAAATTATTTTGATTCTCTCTTAGAGAGATCCACGTCCTCTTTTGGGTCTCAGTTTGTCTTGAACGTAATATTCTTGAAATAACGAATAGATAAACTCGCATGCTAGCCACTTTTTAAAACTTAGTCGTACTCGGTCTAAATCAAGACTAGCCATTAGCATTTGAAGTAACTTGAACAATTTTTATCAGAAGTTATTAAAGTGAAATATGTTCTTAAATAAACATGACGTCTATTTTAATCCTTTCATGAAAAAACTCACTTCAAGTCGTGACCTATGGATATGGCGTCAATTGCAATTAATGATTAATTTTCATGAAAGTTTGCATAAGATATTCGAACATTTTAGAAAACTTCAGGATCCAGACCCAATCATACCAAAAACAAACAAAGTTTCCTCATCGCATTAATTTTAGGTAACGTTCAAATTTCACTATTGCGATATTTCTCTCGCAAATTCCATACGAATCATCTGAATATTCATTATTCTATTGAGATGTATTCAGCTTGGGTCAATTTTGATTAAAATTTTAAATTATGTGCGGTAAAAAATATTCAGAACACAAAGATTCTTATTAATCTTCAAATAAAGTAAACTGTTCTTTCATAAATCGAAATTATGAATCGAATCAGCGTGATCTGAAAATCAGATGCCGTGAAAGATTCCGAAGAATGGGTGGATTAAACGACAGAAACACTTCTGCTCCAAAATACATACCGCCAAATACGGCGACCAACTGGGGAAAAAGCTTGCGCAAGCTGGATGGTTCTACAATCACTTGTGCCATATTGATCATAAAAAATGTCTCCTTTATCCGTTTGTGATCCTTCCAGCAGCTCGCCGCGACTTCAACTGAGGCCCAATCAGCACTGTCGAAGCATTTGATTTTTCTCTTCTAGCATGATCCTCACCTGCGCAACTATACAATACAAATTACCAATCACGTAATGACAATTATCTCACGTATGATTGCTTTGAAGCCAGAAGAAGCCGTACATTCTTGATATGAGCATTTCCGAACAACTAGGATTCAATAGAAAAGATAAGCAAAAGGTAGCCGATTTTCCTACAAGGTATTTACGTGTTTTGGTTCACACGCAAGCACTATAAAATATATATACTATACCTGGTCCTCGCTTGTGTATGGTAATGGACATCCTTTTTGGTTAGTTCCCAGGAAAACTCTAAAAATCTATTACTGAAAATATACATTGCTAAACGTCTAGCGACAAGTTGCACGAATATTGCACAGCTAAATCTTGTAGAATATACTTTTACACTGACAATTATAACCTTAATTACCGGAAGATAAGCTTCAAAAGATGAAAAGTAAGCAAATGAAGCATTCTGACAGAGCACGCAACATTCGAGAAAAAAAGAAGAAGAAAATTTGGAAATGAAATTGTGGCACATCAAAGAACTTGCACATTTGGTTAGTATTGTCGCAGGGAGCCCAGAATCAAGGGACTTTGAATTAATGTTTTGGCGTCTCTGTAGCCATATGGCACTCAAGTCGTATTCAAAACAATTTGAAGTGCACTGGTACTGGGCTTATTACGCACCCGATCGAGGTCGGAGATAGCTCTTTATGTTCTTTACCTTACATTCTATGGAGCTATAGAGCATTATTTTTCGAGGTCTCAATCTTTTGCAAAGTGCGGTCAAAGTGGATATGATTCATGCGGTGACCGCACCTCACGGAAAGCTCTCTCATTTTCTTGAGTGGGAGGAGTAAATAACATTAGGTGGGATCGACTCTAGATTCTTTTTTAGAGAAAGATTGTCAACCTCATAATTTTTATTTTATGCCATTTCGACTGGATCTCTATCAAGAGGGTGTACGGGCTATATGAGAATGTCTTCAGGTTCACTCGTTCATTAGTCATGTGAGGTGCGGGTCCGCCTCATTTGACCTTTATGCCTTTACCCTAGCGTTGTACCGGGCTTTGTGGCAATATATGGCCGATTTGGCTCCATCCAGTGAAAGCGGTGGATTTTCAGGGGGGAGGTGAGCGGAGCCGCGGCAACTTCAAGATATCGCGGTCGTAAACAAATAGCCTCAAATTCTAAGATCGTCTGCTCGTACTGAATGTCAACACGGTTACGGCTTCTGCTGCCTCTGCCGCTAGGAGGGCACTGTACTCCGTGATCAGCTCTTTTCGCCAGGGATTTTATCTCGAGAGGAGCAATCATACTTCAATCTATCTCAAGGCTTGATATTTATAAATCTCTCACATACCCGAACATTTTGGAATTGGTTTCTCGTGAACTCTGCTCTTCCAATGGTAAAATTCATCTTTCAATGGCTCCTTCTCTTTACTCGTGTATTTGGCCATTGATTGTGATATTTGTAAGAAATTAGGCCACAAAAATGAAATAAGTGATGCAAAAATGAAGCTTAATAGACCCTCGTCAAAGAGCAAACGGCACGGGGAAATCTGTTCGAGTCTTCTCTAACATTTGAGGAAATGTTTTCATGGGCTGGACTTACAGAGTCAAAACTCTATCTCCCGATCTATCATTCGATCTGGGATTGATTTGAAGTGAAATCGATCCAGTCTAGCTAGCATGATTGATTCTCATCGCTGGGAATCCGTGAGTCGCGCTTTGAAATACCATTGCATCAACTTGAGAAGTTCGGACAGGTAGGCGCATCATTGCAAACTTTTTCCCGCATATGTACAGAATGTTAAAAGCCCGTGACAGTCTTGCATCGTTTCATAGTCAAGAATTTAGATCTTGATCAATCCTTTACTGGGAGAGTAGTTATCTATAGGCGATTAACTGAGCCATTTTGCTGCTATGCCTGTCAAAATTTATGAATTCAAACATGAGCATGACAAAACTAATGCGTGGGTGCTTCAATGTATTCTTAGCTTATTAAAAGCTCGAGAGTATAATTGTATATTGTATATAAAGTGTATGTACACAGTTCTAATCCAGAGATTCATTTTAATAATCAAGCAAATTATCAAGCAAAATGTAAATCGGAATTGGTTTTTCTCCTCATAATTCTCTCCGGAATTTGATTTAAATTGAATTCATTACAATTAGCTCAATCATCTAGACAAGCTGGCACCCAACACATCCACCAAAGTCATTGAGAATTATCAAACTATGAACTAAACTAATGACTGATCATACCCTCGAATTTATTCGAATTACCTTGAAATTATCGAATGGATGTTTCCCAGAGTCCAATAATAGCTCTCCGTGAGCAATACTTGTTCTTACAATCAAGAGGCTGCGTGAAAAGAGAACTCGAGTACGGTAAGGTCTTTCTTCCAGCCCCTCATGTTTCGAGCTCACTGAAACATAATCTATCACTCCATGGAAAAAATTTTTTCTCAAAAACTTTGGCAACCACGAGAAACAAAAAAAGGCCTAAGCGCACCTTGTCCTTTTTGATATGCAAGAACTGCCTAACCTGAAAAAATTGTCTTTTATTAACAGTAATCTGAGAATCTTAATTTTCGATCTACCTACTTCAGGATCTCATCCTAGGTTTGAACACATGCTAGTACTCGTTTTAATTTGTACTTTCTCAATCGATTCCGGTCAACTATTGTAGACCGGAAATCCGGACTCAAGGAAAAATCTATGAATTCACGGAGGAATGTTCTTCGCCAATGTTTAAATATTTATCTCACTCTCGTTGGAATCAAGGGGGATCTATAGATTGATTTTGGGAGGGTCGGTTTTGGTTTGGGGATGAGTCGATTAACGCTTGAAACGAGAAAATACATATTGCGAATCATTACCGACTGAGGTACGTTATTGAA
>JAPYYZ010004596.1:0-10422 GCA_030522705.1 Eretmocerus eremicus
GTGTAGAATATGTTACATTCATTGGCACGTGAGTGACAGTGAGCGCAATTCACTTATTTGGAATGCAGTGATTGTTGCGCTAGTTGCTGGTAATTTTGTTTCTTTGACTAAGAGCCGTCGTTAGATTTTGCACGACATTGGCAATACATATCGGTCGAATCGGGTTCCTTTAATAACAAGATTCGTTTCACAGAAATTACCATTATTTCAATCATAATTGATGTCGATATGTATTCTTAATGAAATTATAAGTGAAATGGATCGAGTGCCGCTTACAAGCATTTGATTGTTAATTTTTGATACCATTGATTAAAATTCAAAAATCATCTCCTGTGGAATTCGGTCAGTTCATAAATCCTGATAAATAATTAAGATATTCATATTTGTTTGAAGTGTTAGTACTGAACCAGTTTTGGATGGCATATCCACGATCAAAACCCAAAATAGCTGGTGTCGATTTCTTACTCAAAAGTTAAAATCATTTCAATTCCTTATACTTTGTAGTATCGCGAGATGGATTTGTTTCCCTCTTTGATATTGGCAGAACCATGAAGTTAGTGGAATTGAATCATTAACTCGATCCTTGACCCATGAGGAACCAATTTGGTATGTTATGTATCAAAAACTGACTTATTCTTCTTTGTTTGATATCCCCTCATAAGATATTTATCTGGTCTGAAACTCGATGGACATAGTACTTTATTCCGTCTGACTTCAGGCCTGGGAAGGATGAATTTATATTGACTGGATGATACTCGGTTGAGATGTTTGAATCATATCCCTCAAGACCTCTTTATTTGGTATTTTAATTATAAGGATCTAGATTAAATGTTAACGAATGTTGTTAGCTACAACTGTAGTTTGATCAGAAATCTTCTTTTTTTTGGTGATTCATGAGCGAGAAGGCATGATTTACCAGTAATATATTCCGATAAACGAAACACGATAGAATACATTCGATAGATAATAAATTCGAAGATGCATCATGAGCGAGAATCTCGCTAATGAACATTTTCTTGATCCACAGATGACTGGCCACTGATCGCCCAGCAGAGCTGAGCTTCCAATCACCACCATGGACTCGATCAACCAGGCTGTGATAACTATAAGCGAGTCCGTGAATCAAAAGGATGGCCAATCCGTCGAGAGCCCGCGGAGCGTAACAGTCAGCATTGTGGGCGTCGATAACGAAAGCTTTTCCACCGCACCAAACAGCCCCGTCGACTCCCGCAAAAAATGCCCTTACAAAAGCCAGAGAAACGATGCTAAAGTGAATTCGGCAGAACCAAACGCCGAAGCAACGTGGAAGCCGAAAACTCCTGCGGATCTAGACAGCCTTTCGGAGGAAGAGATACTCGATCTTGCGGAGTCGTGGGTGGACGAATTGGAAAAAATCCCCGAATCAGAGAGGAGAAAATGGATTCTGAACAGAATGGTCGAGGCTTTCAAGGACACTTTGCCCATGACTTTGATCGAGATTCTCGCAGCGTACAACTTTGACGGCGACAGCGGAATCAGCGTGGATTCGGAACCGGACTGGCTCGACAAAGACAAATTTCGCAGGGGGCAGAAATTTTGCCAGGAATATATGTTCGGGATCACGTATGCCCAGCTCATGTCCCTCTTGATCGTGTTCTCTTTCGAGGAGGGATTGAAACCCCTCATATTCACCGGAGCCTCGAGCACACCTTACACTGCCTTCAAAAGGT
Organism: Eretmocerus eremicus; assembly: GCA_030522705.1. Lineage (NCBI taxonomy): Eukaryota > Metazoa > Arthropoda > Insecta > Hymenoptera > Aphelinidae > Eretmocerus > Eretmocerus eremicus. Next base: position 1,710 of record JAPYYZ010004596.1, read on the forward strand.
ACGTAGTGCAGTCTCTGGAGGATTGTGGATTGTCCGTGTTGCGAATCGATTATCATCGTCTCATTGAATATTCATGGCCTGGAGTATCAATCTTTTCGTGACGACTGTTGTTTTTCGATACGATCGGAACGAGTTTCGCGAGATCGCTGATCGTAGTCGAGCTCTGTGGTTCGCCGGTTATAAATCTGTCACTCTCGGTATCGAGTCATTGTTCTGAGAACTCGATCCATAAATTTCTTCCTGATGCTCATGATGAATTGTTACAAATTATCTAATCATCAATCATCCACTGTATTTGGATAACTTCCATTTTTTTAGCACTGATACCAGTATTCTAACCGATGTGTGGAGGGAGCTTCGTCACACCCCTTGACTTCTTGTTTGATTATCAGACTTTTTCATTCTTATCGCAATCATTATGCATAGGCTGAAAGTAATATTTGGTGCTCAGTAATGCTACCGACTTGCAATCTTTTCGCGTGACGTAAATGTAACTTCGTCGATTTATACTTTGACTTGAGTGACTGGTTTGCGACTTTTACTTTCAGTCTTAGATGTTTGCACGAGATGACAAAATCCTTCAAAATTAGGAGATTAATAATAGAATCTGATGATGGGGCTTTTCTCAAATCGGATTGGGGTTCAAACTTTGATAGTGTATCTCTCTACTTGAAGTAACAACCAAGGCAAGTAAACCTCTCTCAATCCAGGTTATGGTACAAATACAGTAACTGCATTATATTTTGATAATTTCGAATGAGAATATAATGTAAGTTCATGAAAAACTAAGAGGTATCCCTGATCTCTCAAAAATGAACAAAGTCGCCACTATAGTTACGAGCATGTATATATTATTGATTGAGGATTATAAATAAGTGCCCCGTGAAAATGTATTTCACTCAAATATTGACTTTCTGTCAAAGTACTTGTTCGAAAAAGCACTGAGAGAATGAAAGCAAGATGCACAGTGAGCTCATCGATCCACGTGCAGCTATTTATCCTCAATAATTTACATTAGCTATGTAATCCTTCTTCTATTCAGTTGAGTATGCAGGTCTATAGATATTTTAATTCATTAGAGGATGACACACGTTGTCTAATAGATGCTCGTTGCATAGCCTCTTGCAGTGATACGTAAATAGTCCGAATGCATTTATTAAGCCTTTTTTGGCTTGAGAACGTGTCACTCTTGCAAGCAACTAAACTCTATCCAGTAAAAAAACAAAAGATTTAGCAAAACGACTTGATTTATACTCAATATGAATATAAACAGCTTACTCTTTTCAAAAAGTATTACTCGATTGAATGTGTTAGTTCGGGATTCTGATTGCACCGGAGACCAATTTGCAGGAATGATTATGTCATTGACGATGAGTGACTTCGTAGCATCAAGGGAATGTAAAATCGCCACCTTACCGACATAATTAAATAAATACATTTAAAATAAAACTATGCAATACTTCGAGAAATTAGTTCCAGACGTGTATGTGTATTGATAAAATGCATCATTGTGCAAAATTTCAGAGTGATCCGTGGTTATCTCTTCCAATAGTTTGGTTAAAGGCTCAGCGATCCATTAACAGTACGAGAATTTGCCACGGATCACTCCAAAAATTTGCACAGTAGTGCATTGTACCGATACGCATACACGTCTGAAAATAATTTCTTGAAATATGGTATAGTTTTATGTCATGTCGGTAAAGTTTTGCTTTTACATACACAAGGAAAATCGCATCTATGAGATAAGACCAAGGAAAAATATCTTTTTCAACGCTCTTGGAGGCCGCCGTGGCCTAGTGGATCTAGTCCTTGGTCTGTCATGCGGAAGGCCGGGGTTCGAATCCCGGCCGGCACCACTGAGATTTTTTCTCATGTGCTTTTCACGGCGGTCTCGGTGGTTCGGAACCCACCTTAAATTGTAGGTCCCTCTCACCGAGGTGAAATCGGTAGTTGGCAGTTGCTGAAGCGCTGGTTGAGCGTAACTCAACCCCACGCACATGGGTGCCGTCTGGATAGAGCTCAAAAGAGCAGCTGCCGAGACGTAAAACTAAGAACTTGACATTTTTCAATTACGCTCTTGATTGGGCAGTGGTTCCAATTTTGAGGCTTATTTACAGAAACCATCAACTCGGAACAAGGACTCAACCCATTGAGAATAGTGCTTTCACATTTACTACTTTCCATTAATTCCTTCAACTGTCCAACAATTTTCTATCTCGGTAAATTGACCTTGATTTCATTACTGAAAGCAAGTTACTCTCTCACCACGAATCAGCTGGCATGTGCGGAATCTGGCTGGAACTCAGCTGTTGTAGGTGATTTTTTATAAAAGTCAGCCGGAATCGCTGTTTTCAGCTTGAGTCCTTCCATCGTGTTAACTAATACACTTTGAGAGAGTAACTGTCATTGGAATAACTGAGCTTGACACAGCGACAGCCCCAAGGCTCGCAGTACCATATTTCTCCACGGGCGCTCGCAAGCTCCTCGGAACTTCCCACCCCATCAACCCAGAAATCACTCAGAGGTCCCATTCCAATCCTGTTCTCAGGTACCTATCAACGGGTGCTCGGGTGCGCAACTGGTACAGCTCGGACCCATGGGAAAAGGACACGCCGGCCTACAAAGACGTTCGCGCGGTTCGCAAGATACACGCCCTGATTCGCAAGCGCACCGCCCAGATGACCCCCGACGAGTGGTCCTGCAGGACCTCGATCGCTCAGCCCTGGTGTCCAGCACTGGAAACAGCCAGACGCGACTTCGAGTCGACGTGCGCGGCTCCGGCGCCCGGCCAGTGTCCCTTCACCTCTCTGGTGAAGCTTCCGCGATCCAAGATCAAGATGCTGAACCAGGGCGAGATGGCCATCACGCAGTTCGCCTTCGTCGGGCTGACCATCCTGAGCCCCGAGGCCTTCGGCGTTCACTGCTCCGAGTCCGAACTCGAGGCCTACTGTCACCTCTGGAGGGGACTGGGATACCTCCTGGGTATCGACGACGAGTGAGTGTGTATTCAGTTTTCTGCAAAATGGGATCGCGTGCGGCTGAGCTCCTGTGGCACTTGGTGTTTACTTTTGTGTCGTGGTGCGTGTGTGACGAAATACGAGGCGTAGAGAGGCTTTCATTAGGAAAATGGCACGTTGCTCGCGGTTGCGCCGAGAGCGGGGAAAATTGGATTCGCGTTTGTTGGGTCGAGCGAGCCTTTTACGTCACGCGGTATAGGATATTTATGGCCAGGCGCGAATCTCTGGCGCGGATCTTTGCCAGGATGGAGAGTCACCCAAGAGCTCATCGGAGCATTTTTTATGGATGGAATCTTGGATTCGGTGCATTCATTTGACGAAAAAGGAGTCTGCATCTGGTGGTGCGGCTATGGGTATTTGTAGATGTCCAAAGGCTCCTTATTGAATTCTTCAGGGTACTTCGGGGGGCACAATCTTCTCATTCTGAGCGTCAACGCAATTGCTACATTCTATTTCAATTTCATCTAATTCATATGTATAGATTCTCAGTGATACCATAGAGATCCTTACCAAGAGAACCAAAGATACTAGAACCTGGATACTATCAAAGAACAGTTGATTTAAAATTTCATCAAGATGTTGTCTCTACGTAGGCCCAACTCGTTTGCCGCATGTGGAATTATCCTTATTGACACGTTTAATGAGAAATTTGTTTTTGGTTCGATGTAAATTAATTTCGTAATGAATGATTTGTCAGAGATAAAGATCATACAGGCTTTGGTGTTACAATGTCTCGATTTCTTGATCAATCAATTAAAAAAAGTAAAGGTATGGCTTCCGACTGGTTCAAACACTATTATCCTCACAAAGACAATAATGGATTGTTTGCTAACTCTGTATGATTGAAAACTCGCGTGGTTTGCCATTTCAACTTCAACTAAAATCTAACGACCAACGTGGCAAAAAAAAGATGCAAGAACGCGGCAGAAAACGTTTTTGTCAAACTCACGCGTAAGCACTTCTATTGATAATTTCCATGCAAACGACCTGATGACGCAGTTTTCCGCAATAAATTTTTTATTGTGAAAGCCGTTCCGAACGCTCCTGAATTCTCTCAGCTGAAGGGCCAATTGCACAAATTATCATTTTAAGCTTCGTCCGATCTGTTTTTGCATTTGTGTAGGTAATAACGTGCTTTCGCGATTTTTAAAAGTACTGCAAAAAATTCTCATCCATTTTTGAACAGCGGCTTACGAAGGACACTGTGATGAAGATTTGACTCAACTACGTTGAGATTGGGATCGAAAAATTGCAGTGGCTACTCGGAAACCTGATTGTCAATCAGGAATAAAATTGCCAGAAAAATTCTAAATTTATGAATCAAAAATCTAGTTGGGAATAGGACTACAAAGAAGAAGTGTTCAGCCTTCACCTTTCATTTTTTTTCCAGATACAATTTCTGTCGCGGAAGTTTGGACGATGTCAGAGCTCGATCTCGAGATTTCTTGGAGTATTGGGTGAAACCAAACTTTCGGTCGGTGGTCCCAGCGTGGGAACACATGATGAGATGTGTCATTCAAGGTCTGCAGTACTATTTCCCTGGATCGACGTTTGAAACGTGCCTGCTGGATCTCGCACGAGTTATGAATCTACACATGCCTCGTCTATACAACTCTCTTTCGTACAATATGTGGATAAGGCATAGATTGGTCAGGTACGAGCAATCTTGAGTTTTCTCTGGCATTTCATAATCATTGACAATGTTTCGACTGGACCATACAAATATCAATATCAGGAAAATTGGCCAGAAAAAAACTTGGAAAAATTAGCTTAGACTGCCTCATTGCTTTTGATGATAGTTTACCATGAAAATAACGGGAAATTTTCATTTCAGGTTCTATTTTGCTTACGGCAGCAAATTGCCGAAGCTTCGATCGCTTATGAACCATCGCCTGGAAAAAGCTCTTGAAAGGGCTCACAACTTTGATGAGCAGAAGCACAAAGAATTGGAGGAGAAGTCTGCGAAAACGTTGGACTCGTATGCAGAAATGCAGAAGAAGAAGAATGTGCCCGAAAAGTCAAGAAACGCATGGGCGCTTCGTTTCTTTGTAAGAATGATGACACTCGATCAGTGACAAACGTTCTTTTGCGATTTCGTTTACGCGCTCTCACTGATATGTATACTGTACCTGAAAAACTGATGTAAGCAATGAGGGAAACGACTCGGTCAATTTCAATAATGGTTTAAGAATTTAATATGGCTTAGAGATAGAAACGAGAGTTTGGCTATTTTATATGGATAGAATATAGTTTCTCTTTCACACACTCGATGAAGATAGTCATGGAATTTCTATATAGGAGCAACTGATAAGAAGTAAGATTTCCTTAAAACGATTCTCCTGGACAGGATGAAATGCTTTCAAATTTTACGAGCAATGTGAAGGCAAATAGTTTGAAATTTTTGAGCTAATATTTAACGGTATTTCAGGCCTACAGTGATAGAATGTAGTTCCTGCATAACCCATAGCCATGGAAAAAAGTTCTAAATGTTGAGTCAACAGTTTAGGAACATGGAGGTTATAATGATGCCTGAAACTGCATGTTATTAATTATCTCTTTCCGCTTGAATGCCATTAGACCGTTCATCACTTTTGCCCATAACTATTCACTCAGACGATTCTTTCGAAAAACTTGGAATATACATCACTCTCTCATTTGAGCTGTAGGAGGATTTTTCCGGCACTAAATAACAAATTGTTGGCAGGATTTTAGATATCCTAGGTACTAAAGGGCCACTGGAATGTTTATATGAAGTTCGCTACATTTTTATATTTTTGAAAAAGTCCCCATTTTTAAATTTTCTATTCTTAGACTTGCATATGTCTCTATACGCCCATGTCGGGCTTCGAGACAGTTTATTTTACTCGCTCATCCGGAACAGGACTAATATAAGCTCGAAAACGGACATTAGCAAAGCGAGGAACTAGAATTTCACATTAACAAGCATTTTTTAATGCATCAGTGATAAATGAAAATGGTGAAACCGAGTAGTATGTTTAGAATAGTGGTAGAAATACGTACGTTTTTCTATTTATATCGTACGTTCACTAAAGATGCTACCTTTTAGAGCAAGTATTTTTCTATGAGCTTTGTAAAATAAAAAGGTAAAAGAGTAAAATAATCGCTATTTTATTAGCCATGAGATGTGTTTGTTGAATCACAAACTATACACATAGTCATCCCTGTTTTCACGCGGTCAATGCGTTCCACAAAAACACCGCGTGAAAAAATCACGCACAAAAGCATAGCCATGATCGGAAATAGGGTGTGATTGGTTCCACGCTAGAGCTTAATTTAGACAGAAAAATTTCGAAAACAAGGAATTCGTTGGAGTTTTTCATAGAATTCATTGCAAGCTGATGATGCAACACCCCACACGAGTTATTTACGAGAGAATCTCATGAATTTAGTAAGAAAAATCAGTATGACAGGTTCGTTTGCGTTCGTCCATGCGCAAATGAGTGATTTGCGCACTGGCCACTGACTTTCATTTGCTCCCAGAAGACCACAAAACATATTTCGATACTCGGGCGTATGTGCAAATGCGGATGGTATTAGTTGTCGATCCACGCGGAAAGTTACTCATTGACCACTTATTTTGACGTCCACTAGAATGATGTCATTTTTATCTGATTCTCCCGTAAATTATGAAGAACTAGGAATAGGACTTTTACGGGTCCGTGGATATTCTCGGATCTTTCGAATTATGATATGGATTGTGAACCCTTGCTCTATAATTGGGTCTAAATCTACACCGAATCTGCGGATACCGATCTGAAGCAAGATCCGGATCCACGGATAACTAGTAAGGGAAAACTGTTTTCAAAGATTATGAGTGGCTTGAATCCATAATGTTTTCCAAGGATTCATCTTAGGGATCCGGATCCGCAAAATTCCCCCTTATTGTTGTCTCCCAGAATTACCATCTTTCTCAAGTTTTTCTCTAAAAACAATTAGCAATCTAATTCTTAGACGCAAAAAGCTTCAGGAATATACGTGATTGTTTACGGGAAGATATGTAATTGGAATAAAAGAAAAGCGAGTCAAAAAAATGAGGGAATTACGCCTTTCTCTTTAGCATCATGTTTATACATTATTTGAGATCGTTTGTATTCAAAAACGTGTTATATACATTTTATTTAAAAAATACCCAGAAAAGATCTTCGAAATGAACTCCTTCGGCACGGAACATTTTCACCACACAAACCCCCATAATATTTTGAGCTAAATTTTGTTTTTTGCTTATCCGATGCCTTTTTTGGTCAAAGTGTTGCACTTATGTGATGATCCATCGGCTAAAAACTCTAGATAAAGGAGGAATGAATCATAAAATCATTTTCGAGAGAGCTCATCGCGCCTATCGATTTACCCAAATTCCGTGAGTATCGTGTGAATTGAATCAAAATCGTATGTTTTTTCCTCGAATTTTTCGTTTGCGGTTGCAAATTTTAGTGTCGGTGCGGCATACGAAATGTGCAAAAAAAAGTTTTCCTCAAAATGAGAGTCGTGGGAAAACGGTGAAGATATCAGAGAGGGAAGCGAGATCGATCTTTCCATTTGCTCTTGGATTCTTGAGAATATCAAATTGACTACGATACATTCAATTTTGATGAAGTGGAGTATCGAGCTATTCTAAGTAGTGTGACAAATGAGAAATTTCAAATTTCTTGTTCTCGCGACATTTTCCTTAAAAAAGAATTAGAGCTTCTCGAGTGTAGGTTTGAGCGTACATAGAACAGTCGTCAATTATTATTTTGACCCAAATTGCAACTACTTCGAGAATAATGGGAATGGCCTTTATTAATCTCGCCATCTCAAGGATTGATCGCCTCCAATATGTTTTTTTATAAAAAAAAATGGGCACAGAAGAGGAAATAATCGATTCCTCAGTGTATGCTCTCTTTATCTAGATGCTGTGAATTTTCTCAGAATTTTCCCAATGAGTTACCAGAAAATTCATTTTTTCGGAGATCTGCATCTGGATTCAGCACATAATTTTATGTTAAATTTATTAAAATTTTACTTTTTGAAATCGCGACGGCAGCCCTCGCAGAGAAATTTCAAAATAAAATTTTATGATAAGCTTAGCATAAAATTATGTGCTGTAGCCCGGTGCTGCTGGGGCACAGGTCTACTTACGCCGGGGCAAAGTGGGCACTTTCCAAATTTCTATGTTTGAGACAAAAAATCAACTCCAAAAATTCTTCAAACTTGGTATTTCATTGTAAAGGCTTCAAAGTTTTGATTGGGTAGTTGAATAGACCTTTACGAGTTGAAACAAATATTTGAGAGCATTGTGAAAAAAAGGGCCCACTTTACCCCGCTCTCTGCCGACACTTTTATAGTACAAGCGAGGTCGAAGAAGTCGCGGGCTGTCGGAGAACTCATTTCATCGGAGAACAGAACGAAAACATGCATGCAGAAACACACATCGCGAGATCTTCGCTCAGTGTCACGTTATGACTGGGTGGAACCTGTGTTTCTCAAGTATCCAGGAAAAATCTGGAAAAATTCATATAGGTCAATTGAATTATCCTCCATTCAGAAATCCAGTCCATTTTTTTCCTCCAGTTTTGTTTATTGGTAAAAAATTGTTTAACATTGGCATACTTTGAAGAGCGATATCTCGATGCAGGATTTTCCTCCCGCGCTCGGAGGCATCCCAAATAATTCCTCCAAGGCGAAAGAAATTTCCT
>JAPYYZ010004597.1:0-10421 GCA_030522705.1 Eretmocerus eremicus
TGGAGATACTTTTGGATTTCTCGTATTCCAAGTTGTACGAGTCAGTGAAGATATTTTGATGGGATTGGTGTTTGAGATCCCAGGTGCTCGTCTTGGCATTTATGAGGAATTGTTCCATGATGAAGATGAAGGCATTCATCATCGTATATGAGACACCTGAGACAGCTCTGAAAGGAAAATTAGAATAGTGTACAAGGCCCTGAAGAATACTGGTAAGAACCAACGTAATGATTGTGACTGAATCTCTTCCATGCATCTTGTGAGGATGATGATTACTGAATTTAAACCTATGTATGAAATTAGTGGATCAATTGGCATCAACATGATATGGTAGCGTACTCTGCAACAGAATGTTTTCGCAAAAAGGTATCTACATCCATGTGGACCCAGATAATTCTGTCTACTCTGAATTAGCATATGAAACAAGATTAACCAAAAATATAGAGGTTGTTTAGGAGTTGAGTTTGCCTTGTCCGCAACCTCAAACTCATATATTTAATGGGAAGGAACATTTATCACAAATGAGATATCAAAACATTCATCTCTCTGTAGACACCAAACCTATACGTAGATGATTATATCAGACATCTGCAATTCGGATTCCTCCCTCCTTTCTGCAAGTTGTATTCCTCGACATCATGTGTCATGACATAATTCCACATCTTCATATATCATGAGCGGAGTGAGAGCAGAGGTGTTCACATGATTTATGTGCTCAATAGTCCAATTTTGCTGGTGTACTATTGATAAACATGCACCAGATTTGATGAGTTCGTATAATTGATCTGGATTTGGACACATAGTTTGATAACTTACCGGTGGATTTGAATTCCACTTAGAATCAGACAACCTACCCAGTTTAAATCATAAAACCTACAATTGAAGCGAAGAACAAGAGTTAACGTAAATACGAATACGTACAATTTGCAAATGTTCTCACTAAGACTTGACACTGCCGGCTTGTTGCAGTATCAGCAGCCAACGAATGTATCCAAATGACGTCACGAGACAGTGGGAGTCACTTTCAAAACGATTTTTTTTCGAATTTCCAAGACGATTTCTTTCGAATTTGGAATTAATCATTCTGTACTATTCACGCTGATCAGACTGCAAGAAAGTGTCCGGTCAAACGAGTAGTGTCCCGAAAGATGTGATTAGGGTTAGGAAAACAGGGGCGCGAATTTTATATTTCGAATACGACCAATCAAATTGAGACATACCAACACTACAGACGCGACTGACGCTCACGCACATGAAGTTTGTGGGTGCGGGGTAAAGGGGGGTTCTCGCCGAAGTTGAATGAAAGCGATGAAAAATCCACAGCTCTTGCGAAAATTTTACGGCGCGCCAAAGACAATAAGTTATAAGTGCATCATAATCCATCCAAATTCCTACAGTTCAACATCAAGAACGCAAATCCTTTCGCATCCGCGATTGATGCATTGTGCATGATAACTCCATTCAAACTCTGAAGTGCAAAACAAGACACGGCTGGTTTAGACGACTAGTTTCCTGTTGTAGGAAATTGAATCATCCTATAGTATCCTTCTCAATGCCACTGTTTTCGGAAAGTTGCTATTCGTTAAGTGTATCATGATTGATATCAGAACTAACAATTAGTCAAGACTCGAGCGAGTATCTCGATTCAATGGAAGATTCACTCGAGAATTCACTAGAGCATACTTCAAAAATCATGGCAGTATTATACTCTTCAAGGGTTGGACTGGATTACAGGCCCTCAATTCTGCAAATCGCACTAAATCAGTTCCGGTGAAAAATGTTGATCATTTCTCCGTTCTTGCAGTTGGGAAGTAATTTGGAAGAATTACAACCCAAATTATATATCAGTTGGATTTTCTAGTTTGATTTGGATTTTGATTGTTCTGCAGAACTCTTTGGTCGTCTCAAGGGAATTCCAAGAAAATATATACAGAGTATGATGAGATTCTCATTAGAGGGAATCATAACATCACATCTCTTAATACGATGTATACATGCATAACTCACACGAGGGCATGTCTTAAACTTTATTGATGAACCTGGACGATGCGGGTTCACCCGAGCTACAGCGCACGTTGTCACTGCACTGGGAGTTTCCTGACCAATCTATAGGATCGTGTTTAAATCACAGACGACGTGATCGAAGCGAGGTTGAATTCTATTCAGGGCCGTATGTTGTTGTAATGTAGTAAGAAACATGCATTGTTAGGGTTTTACAAGTAATTACCTCACAAGTGTTGAGATAATCACTTTCTTCACGGGGTTACATTGCTGCATTCCTTTCAATTTATGACCCACAACAAAAGATCTGATAGTCGAAAGAAACTCATGGAGATTGAAATCCATTTGATTCAGAATTGGTTCGTGGATGCACTGAACCTTGTAATCGATTGACTCAATAGTTCATTCATCTCATTTGCAAGGTACTAACTATGAGAGGATCAAGGATCCGGATCACAGATTTTGTTGAAGCTGTAAAAATAGTTTTCTTTTAGCACCATGAAATATTATCACGAGTTGCAGATTCTAATACCTATTCATTCTTGGGATATACCCGAGAACGTCAGTACCGCCCATATAAGCCCAGGTTAAAGTGTGATATTTATTGCTGTACTTGTCATGCTAATATTTTGAGCTATATCTCATAAACACTTGAGCATTAGACTGTGCAGCTTTAGTATTTTATATTTTGTCACCAGAGGGGGACTATTCTCGCAATTTCAGACAAATCCGTGATCCGTATTCCCGACGCTCGCCCGATAAGATGCTCTGAAACTCCATATGAAATTGGTACTACATAGTGAGAACTTGTAGTTTCTGGAATGATTGAAGACGGGATGAGTTGCATTTGAATAGCTACAATGAGTCAAAGAACAAGTGGAAGCATCTCAGCTCGATCCTGGCGTGTATATGATCTGTGACGTACGTCCTGATGCCTTGCAATAATTTGAATGAAATCCCCCTTCTTTCAGCCATGCTCTCTGCGATTCGTATTTTCACAGTACTCATCAATTCGTGTTTTCAGTGTAGTGGGGTGTGCTTTGCGCAAACAACGCTAAAGTCTCGCGCGGAGTGATGGCAAAAGAGATTCCTTGTGGTACTATAACATTGGCAATCAATCATTTCATCGCACACAAATGATTGGAAATCAGTTTCTTCATCAAGAGTTGAAAGATATAATCATCACACTGGATGCCTATAGTTATCCATCTAGATCTACAGCAGAAAGGACTCGTTGTTTCTCGTTTACGCGTCAACGTCGGCAGAGAATAATCTCCGACTGCACGAGTCTGTCCTATCTCAAAGACTACCTTCTTGTATCTATTTTCCGGTGCGCGGCATCCGAGTTTCGGAATGTCAAAGAAATCCATCCTTTCACAAGTTGGTTCCTTATTCCCTCGAGCGTGCGAGGGATCTAAAGTTTCAGGTGGCTTTGAAACTTCAGAACAGAGACTTCGTCGAGAATTAGGAGACCGAGACTTATTTATTGACTGCGCCGAGTGGGAGAACGATGGTAGTAATTGGATTACCTAGCTCTATCTTGAGATTCCAGACAATTTGATGAAGACTATCTTCATGTTCGAATCTCAGTACATTTCAATTTGTAATGAACTCGAGTGACGTGGTAGAAACAGAAACATGATGTAGCCAGATATAATACAGCTATTTAGAGAATCGGTCATTTTTAATCAGTTCTGAGAAATGTCTCAAATTGTCATCCTCTTCAGATCGTCAGTTATGTCAAGGGAGTTCTTATGGACAGATTTCTAATTTGATACATACTATTTGATGGTTGACATGGGAGAGTTCACATCCAAGTTTAGTGCGTTGACAGATAAATTCGTCTATCGTGGATGAGGATATTTCCAGGCTTCCGGTGATTATTCTTTAATGATCTGATCAAATCTATAATTGTACGGATCGCTTTGTAATTGGAAATAGGACGAAGAGCAGTAATGAGTAATGACGATAATCAAGACCAACAGAATTATTCCAACTATACTCATACGTAGACTCGTGAAACAAAAAAATTATAAACACCTCCAAGGAGCGGAGCCCTGCTGCCGGAGCATAAAGGTAAGCGGGTAGGGCAAGATAGTAATAAATAAGTGAAAGCATGCAAGCATTATCCAACGTAACTGTACGCGATATTTCAGTTTATTGATCTCTCAAATCCGTGCTGTCTAAGAGCTCTTGAGAAACTCTCCACAGCTGTCCCTCGTTAAGTGAATCGAAAGTCTGAAAATTATCGACGTCGAAGGCGCACGGAGCGGCTGTTGCGAAGCAATATAAGTCACACTCAGGCATCAGATTCGTGTAAAACGTGTAGCCAAATAAGAGAAAAATACTCCAGAGAAGCGGGCTTCCGAGGAGGCGAGCGCATTTTCAGCGATATTGGTTGAAAACTTTTGCCTCGATCGCTCCAAGAGCTTCAAGGAGCAGCTCCGCCGCGCCTGCCTCTCTCTCTCTTTCTCTCTCTCTCTCTCTCTCTCTCTCTCTCTCTCTCTCTCTCTCTCTCGCCGCGCAGGCATCGCCGGCATGAGTGGCACTCGAAAAGTATGGGATTAATGGATTTATCGCCCCGACAATGTAGCGCACCATGTCGGCTTTATTTTTGCACGCACCCCGTGTATGCATGCGCCAGATGATACAATGGGAGCGAGCTCAACGTCGTTTTGCCGGACGCCCCCGAGATTAACGAATCCACTGACGGCCGAGCCTGGCAGTCTGTAAAGCGAGCGTTGAATCGCTCGCTGTTTTTTTCGCAATTCCTCGCGGCCAGCGCGGTTTTCGTATTCCTCTGGCCGTCGTATATAGTTGAAATAAACTGCACTCGGGCGCTCTTTGAGTCCGTCGAATGGATTTACCACCGCCAAGCGGCGCGCGCCTGCCGTGGCGCTTAGCAGGCGTCGGAATTTGCCATTGTTTTCGAGAAGGATTTATCCGAGCGGAGCGATCCAGTTTATTCTCGACTCCCACTTTCTACGTAGAATCCGCGAGGATTATACGTAATTTTGAGCCACTTAATCAGAGAGATAAGCCTTGGCCAAGCTTTGCCGAGTGCACTATATAACTTTGCTCTATTGGCACTTTTATTTCAAGAGTTTGCCCGGGTTGATCGTGGTGCTTTCTGTTATTACTACGGATTTGTTCCACGCGAATTCGATCGGGTGTTTCTGACGTAAATCAATTGTATCACACTATACAGTCTTGCAATATTTTTCTAACGGCTTCAAATTTATTTTCTGATGAGACGAATTCCAATACTTTGTGAGCTATGCTTTGATTCATTTCTGGAGGGACGGAATCTTAGCTGAATAATTCACTCCGGAAGAGGAGAATCTTCAGGAACTAAATTGTGATATACTTTTTCATACCTGAATAACAAAGCCATTCCTGGCGTGGAGCATTTTCCTGCAGATGAAAAGACAATTTCTTCGATGTAAATTTATTATGATATTACCAGGATGAGACCTTTGAGGCGGTATGAATTCCTTCGACGCAGCAGTCTAATGAGAATTCATAGGCTGAGACTTTGATGCATTCATCTGTTCATTAATTACGTAAGGGTTTCATGGGTGGGTGGATGGTCAAATTGTACCAAAATTTTCCTTACGTATTAATGGACAGCCCCTTACCATGCACATGTAGCGTCATATTTGGTTCATGTCGACGTGGAGTAGTTTGATCATTGAACAATTACCTCCAAGACTAAATTTTGCGAGTGACCAGCAACGTTTCTCTCATACTCAATCCAGGTACCCTTAGATGATTTGTTATAAACGCTCAACTATGACCACGAAAGCAATAATCACTTCATTCAAACTAGAACAGCTTGGCAATAAGAAGCCCCTCATCAAAGATATTATCCACTCTAAAATCTTGCAATGTAAATGTTTGAGAAACTCCGCAAAATAATTTGACTGTCGCGGAATGAACAAATTTGTATTACATATGAGTCCACCCGAGAGTGATCAAATGGATATCTGTATCCTTGTATTAGACGACATTTTACAAATCGACAAAATATTGGATCATTATAGTTTCCGAAGAGACTTACAGCTCAAAATCGGCTTTCCCTTTTTAATTCGAATCACCACGTAAGCTATTAGAGACACAATATTAGTAATCTAGAATAGTCTCATTTCCAAGATGGGTCCTGCAATGAACCCATCTCGTGAACCTGAATGATACTGAGAATATTTAAGGTACAGTCGACTCGAAATAATTCACATGTCTTCAAAGTAGTTCATCAGCAAGTTTTCTATTCGATGGAACACTTTTGGTAATTTTCTTTGCTGCATGGATGAATTTGAGAACGAACTCAAGTTCTGTGTGTCGCATAGTTGCTAACTTTATTCATAAGTGTATTTTTCTTCCGCGTCTAACGCCGAATATGTTCCATCACCTGTCCTGTCAGCTCGCTTTTCTATCATTTGTCTTGTGACTGTTTTCAAATCATAGGCCCAACCTATTTTTGCGAAAAAGTCAATGAACGCCGTCGTGAAATTATATTTATAGAATCCCAATTCAGATGTCTTATAGTCCCAAGGGAAAGTGTGATGATAATTATGCCAACCTTCGCCGAGTGCCAACAACGAAACAAGCTTGTTTTCCGCAGGATACATATGCCTGAAAAAGAAATAGACAATATACTATTAGCAAAGCTAAAGTACGAGGAAAAATCGTAAATATTGACAATTTCGACGTGGCACATCTATCTTGTCAATTCAGTGACGTATAATTAATTACTTCATGAAAATACTGGGAATTACTTTCTCATAAAAGATTTTTAGTAGTTAAAAGCTACGGATGGGATGGAAATCATTAGAATTAGAAGTTTCGACACTGATTTATAATTGCTCATGAATTGTACCAGGTAGCTTTCCCCTTCGAGAAAAAAAAAACATACAACTTCTTCCTTAATTGAGTACCACCGTAGTTGGTCATGATCTAGTCATGAATACAATGAGACTGTGAGTGAACAAGTGTGTCCATCTCAATTCTGCTTCAAGTTCATTACTACAGAAGCATTGTGAGTAATTTCCCTGAAGAAATAATAAAGTAACTCCATACATAATTTTAGAAGCATAGTGCCGACAAAGATCCTACACGAATCGACCGAGAGCAATGCGAATGAGATTGGAGTAACAGATTTCATAATTTAAGAAAGAGACGTCAGTTCAGTGAGATGCAGATTTTAAAGTTAACCTGGCCCAACAGGAGATTTCCTCTTTCGAATTAAATTTTCGAGAGATAGTTGAATGATGTTATTGGGAACTGGGTTTGGAACATCACACGTTGAGAAAATACCATAAATCTTGAATGTCTATGAAGTACCTGTCGTACGGTTTGTTTCCAAATATGTGAGCCACGGAATTAACCATCCACGTTATATGAAGAGTGACGACATAGCGAAGAGTCCCCGCCACATGATATGCATTATTCCATGACTCGCTCCAAAAATACACAGGTATGACGGCTGGAAGTCCAAAACAGATGATTGGCATGATTTTCCAATAGTGCCTTGAATATGAAAGTATAATGTATTTCCACGACTGATCGTTGGTTTTTAGCTTAAACTTTCAAGCGAACCTACTTGTATTGGAAGCCGACGATTGGATCATTCAACAAGTCACTCATATCTATCGACTTTCCCTTCTCAATGAGGTCAGGATGCTTGTAGCAGAGAAGCCACCCTATATGGCTGAAGAAAAATCCTCTTTTGGCATTGTGAGGATCGGCGTTGGTTTCACTGAATTTGTGATGAACTCTGTGGTCTCTTACCCACTGATGTACTCCTCCCTACATGATCATTCCTCTTTTTTAATGCTCGAGATTCTCTGTACTAATTTTATAATATTCAAGGAGATTCAAGAAATATTATAAAGATGTGTGCCGTCGCGATGAAGGAGTTGCAGAATCTCCTTACTCATATTCAAAGCGAGCATGTGCTAATCCGCCTTACTAAGAATTTTACTCGGACTTTGTAACTGATCAAGACCATGCAAAAGTGTAAATCTCTCTTGTAATTTAAAGATATTAGAAATAGAACAATGAATGGAACTTCAATCGCGTAGAAGACTGCCTTTTTCACGACACTCATCAGATGTACTTTGTTATATTATCTCTGATACCATCGCAAGGATTATTATTGGAAGAGACAGAGTACTGCAATGTTCAATGAATTTACAATGAAGTTGAGTGAATCCCAAGCATTTCATAATTAGAATATCAAATCCAACCTGGAATGCGATTGTCTCCATCAGCATGAGTAGGAGTCGTAATTGCCAAGTAGCTTTGTACGCTTTATGAGCAAATAACCGATGATCTCCGGCTGTTATTCCCATGAGGCCTGCATAGTGCAAGAACACGGCTATATGGAGGAGAATTTATCTGTAGTTACATAATTGCTTTTGCTTGAATTGATTATCAATATCACTCATACCAACCAAATATTAGAGTAGCGATTTTTGCAGATGTGAATGCCAAATAGATCCCGTACAACGCTGCCAGATGATAGTATAAAAGAATCACGATATTCCGCCAACATAATCGAATCTCGGAACCTTCATCTTTATGAATATCCTTCTTGTCATTGCAAGCCAATTGCTTGTTCTCGATCTCTTCATCCTCGTAGAGGATAGTGGTGATGTATGGACTTTTATAGAATGATTCGCAGCTCATAATTGATTCCACATGAAATAACTGTGGGGGCAGAGAAAATATTATCTGAGCCAAAGTAGTCTAATCAATAGTGCATGAAGTATATGTTAATATTAGTTCCCATTGATCTAGAGACTGTCGACGTATATATTAGGAATGAAAGAAAAAAAATAAAGATGAGCATGACACTGTCATTACTGATACAAGGTATGAGTAATTCATTACATCAGCATGAAGATGAACAATAGATAGATATAATCGATCAAATGAGCGCTTCATTTTGAGTCCATGAAATACAGAAACCGAGAAGCCTCCGCACCAAATCTATTCATCCCAATAAAATTCAATGATCGAAAAATTGGAGAAGACTGGTAGTAGGCAGAATAGGTAAGTGAAACTTGTCTTTTTTTAGCAACTGTAATTTGAATCAGCATTGTGGATGCGCATGAGATAGTTGTAGCCGTGAGAATTATGTCATTTCGATTCCAGTCTCAAGTATTGCGATATTTTCTTTTCTTTCATTCTATCTCTCATAGAAAAGCGCGAGCTTTTGATCAAGTGACAATGAAGGCCAGAAAAAGACCTTTCTCGTTATTGTGTGAGTTAAGCGGTGCTATGAATGGAATCAAGAGAAAGGCAATGAACGAGTTTATAAAAGCCATGATCCTCTATCCGGCTCAAGATTCTGGGAAGAAATGTAATCCTCAAACAGCAAACATTTTAAAGCCATTCGGAGAACAATTTCCAAGATTGAATCACGAATTCTCGATGCCGAAACTGTTCAAAAACTCAAGTTTCCTTTCGAAAGATTGAAAGAGAATGCTTTGAATCTTTCAATTCTCCAACAATTCTCCTACAATTCTCCCGCAATTCCTTATTCGTACCAAATCATGAAGTAATGCAGGCCCAATTATACTGAAGCTTTGTACTGAATGATGAATTACGTTATCTCAGTCGAATCAGATCAGTATTCCGTCTTCAGATAAGATCCATTGGCTGTGCCGGAGATGATTGTATTATTGGAAATACAGCATGCAGCACCAATGTCGCAAATTTCACTCGAGTCACGTCCAGCTGGGCTTCTAGCAACGCCAAACACTGCCCTATCTCGCAAGGCTTCGCGCACCAGACTCATCGAGCGTCGTCCCCGTATCTCCTTTTCTAACTAGATTTACCCACAACATCGAAGGTATGCGCCGTATTCTCCCGCTCCTGCGTGGTTTCGGCCGCCCACGCATCCTTGCCCGGGATCTCGCATCAATTTGCGCATGACTCATCGTTTGAGTCGATCGATATAAGTCCTGCTCGTGGATCTTCTTCTTTATTCGGAATATCTGACGATGGATCACTCGCGATCGATAGTCGTGGCCCGAATGAGTTGGTCTACGCAATTACGTGGGTTGATTTCCGAATAAGTACTAACCAGGAAGATATAGAAGGCTCTTGTAGACCGAATAGTTCCTCAGTCATCAAACATCTTCGCCAAGACTGTGAGCTCGATTGAGCAGAGCCTATTTATATCAATTAGTGAAAGTATTTCCAAGGCGAACTGATGGTGGATTTTTCCATCGCAGAAAAATTTGAGGTCGTAAATTAACGCGGGCCAAACTGTGTCTAGAGGGAAATTTTACTCTAATCCGAATGGCATTGCTCGCGCTTAAATATGGCTTTATTTGAATGGGAAAAACCTGTCTGGTCACCATATTTGATTAACAACTGACAAGGGGGGGGGGGGCCGAGACCTCCGGGTGACC